>JAOTQE010097988.1:0-14128 GCA_025631205.1 Nesometra sesokonis
ATTCTAGTAGCCTTTCTCTGAACCTTTTCAAGTTTAGCAATATTACAAGTTTCACTTGGTGCCCACATACAACAACAATGTTGCAATCTCAAAGTTGAAAGAGAAACTAAAGAGGGCGCATGTAGTATAAGCAAATATTTTTAAAGAATGATTTATATTGGACCTGGTAGTACCGGGCCCACACTATTCAACATTTTTTTTGGGTGCAGTATTATCGGGCCCACGCAGAAAAATGTTAATACTTTGTATTTTACACATTCATGTAATATATTATACGTTTGAGGCAAGGCATGGCAAAACCACTAAGTTGTTGCACGGGAAGTTATTGAGAAATAAGCAAATAAACAACAGGAAATATAAACAAATACAGAGGAAATTTTGGACTATTTTGTTTAATAACTTTGGTGATAATTGTCCAATTTTAATAATTGACCCCTCATTTTATAGCATTCAGAAAGTGTAATACACTGCCAGTATTAACTCCATTTTCAAATTTTCCGACAACTTGGTGGTTTTGACATGCCTTGCCCCACTTTATGATCCTGTTATTGGCATTTACCTGTTGGATTGAATGGAATAAAAATAAATAAAATTACTATGCTACAATAGTACTGAATAATAGTGAGGTCTCACAACTTTACGAAATATGATTTACGAATATGGATATGTCATAATAAATGTGTTCAAAAATACATCAAGAAATTCTAACAAACAATTGCTGACGATTGTCGTAAAATACTAACCAGTGACTAATATCCAAGGTGTTAAACACGAATGTTATAAGTATTTATGACGTTTTCCTTTTCGTGAAATGGCAAAATCTCCCCTCTTATCTGATAAGGACTATAAACTGTAGGCCCACTGCACACAAATGCTTCGTGTGCACTATAAAAAACCAATAGATTTTTTGAGACAAGTAGGGGGTTACCCCAGTGTACTGGTCCACACAAGACTCCAGTCCTAGACAGAGTACTAGTAGTGTCAAATATTGTCTGCATAGGTATATGTAGGTTTTAACCATAGCAACAAAATAATAGTCCATCTGATTTTGTAGTCCATGGTACATTTCAGGAAGACCCTGAGTTATCACTAGGGGGAACATCCCCATCCCAAATGTTCTGCCCCAATGGTTTTCATGCTGCACTGAGCATAGAATGTCAACATCACAATGTGAACTCCCTAATGAATACTCACCATTAATACCGCAGTTATCACCAGTGAAGGCAGTCAAGCATACACACGAGTAGTAGACAGAAACACCACTAACTTTGTTATGGCAAACTCCATCATTTTGACAAGGATTTGAGAGGCATGGTTCTAAAAAAAAAATAGTTTATTCATTTAAAAATCAATCATATTTCTGAAGCATTATCATTATCATTACCATTATCCACAGCAATGCAGAGTTCAGTAGCTATCATGAAGGTGGAATAGTAGGACCACGCAAAGTGCAGTTTAAAGGGACTTTCCGTAAACAAAAATAAATGTCATTTGTCCAGAAAATCAAACAAAATGACCTTGGATTTATGTAATGTACAGTCAACCCTCCAAAAAAAGAACCAAAGGTTTCTGCCAAGGACGACAAATATATTTGCACACTGGGTGTTGCCAGGGATGCTGGGAAACCTGCCAGACACCCCAGAATTTGTGTGTCCTGCTCAGATTAAGGCTACGGTCACACTAGAGTCTGAAGCCTGGGTTTGATTCACCACGGCTGAGATTTTTGTAGTGTGACCTCAAATGGATTGACTTGTGCCTGGCTTGAAATATAGCTCAAGCCAGCTAACTCGATCCTGGTACGGCACCCAGATTGACCTTGGTTTGACATGGGTGACATATTCTGTGGAATATGACCAATCAAAGCCATCAACACCATGTTTTTTGTTGACAATTTGTAGTTAGTAGTGATAAGTTCTCTTGGCTAACTTCGAAGATCAATCCAACTTAAGTCAGATAGTGTAACCACCCAATAATTTCAAATGATGTTGTAAAAGTAATTAAATAGTAAAGCGTCTATTTTCAAAATGCCAAATTTAGTGTGGCACTTTGAGATAAGGAAAGGGTTGGCATAGTAAGCGTCTATTTCTAAATGTCAAATTTAGTGTGGCATTTTCAAACCCTTCAACATGTTACTTACCTTATGTACTTCAGGCAATCAATATCATAAGTACATGTTTCAAACTAACCTTTTTATATATCGATTTTAACAATATATTGAATCTAAAACCCTTTTTTGAGTGTTCCATTAAAATGATAATTTTGTGCCCTCAAGAAAAGGCCAGAGTTTTTATTACCCATTTTTTTTTTATTTTGTGACACACCAAACTGTAGGGGTTTTCTCGCGACTAGGATGAGACCTATGTTTTGTTTTATATCAAGTCTCATTGTGAGGCTTGGGGGTGGCGTTGTCAGGTTGTGGGAAAATAAACGGTGTTTAGCTAAGGACCCAGCACATTTTAACTGGTAGGCAATCACCACCAACTACAACGTCTCATAAACCCTTTTCACACAGAACAGTAAACTGGGAATATTGCGGTAATTCATGAATGCCGGCTTGAGTGTGAAAGGTACTTTCCCTTCAATGCCAACACAGTCCCGGGATTCGTTAGACCACCTCAGCCCCTAGACATATTACCATTGCATTACCGTCACTGCCTTAGGCTGGATGTGTATGAATGGTTTCACAGTGTAATGCCTGCTTATGCAGTGAAGCATAACTAAACAAAGGTCAAAGTTGGAAACCTCTATTTAAGACTGCCAACTTTAAATGCCTTTCGCTCGGACCCTTTCACACAGACAACTGTATTATTACCGTAATAATGCCGGCATGGTAACATTGTGGTATTTTCTGTGTGAAAGGGGCTTTAGATACTGTAGTTTCTATTATCAAGTACTGAACAAGTTAACTAAAATCAGTGCAACTGCAGATATTCCCATATTTAAACCTATAATCAGAAAAAACATTTAACAATACATTGACAAAAGTAAAATAAAACATGCTTCAACAAATTTAAATATTAATAATAAAAATAAAGATGTAGCCCTATAATATAACTGATAAAATAAAAGATGTAATCAATTATAACTATGATAAAAAAAATACTAGATAAAAGTAGACTGTGCGTAATTAAGGCTAATGAAATACAATAAAATATTTATATTTCATAATTTCACATACATAAATCAAAGGATAAGGGAAAATAAGTATTAACAACAAATTGAAAACAAAATATTAGCTGAAGAAAATATAATAATACAAAACACAAATTTTACCAATTTTGAAAGAAAATAGAAAGAAATAGTTACTCTTTTTTTAACAACATTATAAATATGGTACTGCACATTTAAATAACGTTTCAAAAAACAATTACTCTATGTATTAATTTTTATATGTTCAAAAACCATAAATGTATTATTTATGGCTACAGTAGACGGTGAACTTAACACTGTAGAATTCCAGTCCCATGTAGGCGCCTACTATTTTGATTTCGTCAGGCTACGTCAAAAGCATGCACGTTAAATAATAATAACTGTTTTACAATTATTGTATTTTAACATTCTTTTGTCATACTGATGTCACATATATTTTATGTTGTCAATGTCTTTATATTTGGATTAAATTTATTTTCATTTATTGATAAATTTGAAAACTTCTATGAAAGATTGCATGTGCGCAATTTCGACATAGCAACATTGTTAGCATGTAACACGATTTGATTGCGGAATAGTAGGCGCATACATGGAACTGTACTTTGTGGCTATGTATTCTGTGGAATTAAGTTCACCATCTAGCCGTAAATAATTTCAAAATAATTTTTCTTACAAATGAAAACACAACAGACATCGACTGCTTGTCATCCTTGGGATGACCTCACTCCAAATAAAAACACTGGATAGTAACATTATAGAAAATGGAAAGAAGAAATATGCAAATTAATACCAAAAACTGGGAAAAAAAGATTCTCAAAAACCAAAAATGTACTATTTGAAATATAGCTCTATAATGAAACGAAACAAAAATTACAAACACTCTTTATTGTCCAAAAAATACAACATACAATTTGGAAAATTGTCTTGAGATACAGGACATAATAAAAATGTCACAGAACACCAAAATACATATGCACAAAAGAATATACACTGGCTTCAAGTTATAAATACAGGAAATACATTGAAGAATTGTCAAAGCATAATACCTCCATATACCTATACAGTAAAATATATTACACAATTTTACTATAATAATTGGAATATTAAGCTTAAACATTTATCATAAAAAATACCAAGTCTTAAAAATTTTAGTTAAAAAACAAAAAACATACCACTATCTATCACCCAATTGATTACAAATTATAATAAATAAAATATCATAAAAATTATTACCAGAGGAATAGAATTCAAAAGAAAGACAAGATTCTTCTCCTGATAACTCTACCTGTAATGTCACAGAGAGTACCAATCCAGCCAAAAGGGCAATCACAAAAGAATGCAAGCAGATTACTGGTGTCAGGTTCATAAAGATCAAAGCACTCAGCTTCATTACTGCAGGGATTTGGATCACAATAAGACGTCCCAGAGACTATTAAAAGTAACAGATAAATGTAAAGCTAGGCTCATGGAAACTTGGAACTAAAAACAACTCAATAAAGGAACCAAACAAAATTAATTGTAAAAGCAGTAGGTGATACTGTAGAAAGGTGCAAAAAGTGCTATCTAAATTTGTGCCTGTTATCGACTAAAAACTAAAGAACTATGTCTTTTGTGACATCAAACTAATGGAGTATTACTGCAGTTACAGTACTTTTCTTTAAAATGGTGGTTGAACCATCAAAACATGTCATTGTTTAAAGTGATTTTTTTTTTTGGTTCCATGCAGTGTTTTCTGTATTTATTTTATTGTTGTAGACCTGGGTCTAGTTATTCCTAGAATGAATGTTGAATAATCTAGCATCATTTAAAACAGCTGCATTCATGGTCTTAAAGCATCTTGTACAATTAAGCCAGGCAATCACCGCGTCGTGCGATGGTCGTACGACTAAAACGTCGCTCCTGGTGTGTGTGGTTGCTAGACGCGATGACAGTCTTCTACTCATCGGCCGACAGTTTTTTTAGTGATTTCACTGTTGAATCACTAAAAAAAAAACGTTGGCCGACGAGTAGAAGCCTGCCATTGCGTCTGGCAACCACAAACACAGGGAGCGACAGTTTAGTCGTGCAACCGCCGTACGACGCAGTGAGTGCCCGGCTTCAGAAAGGAAAAAACGAATGGCTCAGGAAGTAAGAACCTACAAACTAAAATGAACAGTATAGTACTATATTACTCGGTATGTTTGCAATGATGATGTTGATCCTTTGCAATAATTTTTGCACTTACAAAGTTCACAGTTTGTTCCAGAGTAGTTAGTTGGACAATCACAATGATAAGAGTTGCCTGAGAGGATGCAAGCTCCCTGGTTCTGACATGGATTTGGGTTACATTGGTCATCTTAAAATATCCACATATAGCAGCATTAAGAAAGACAAGATTCTACTAGTAAAGTGGTTATTATATACAAGAAAATTTAACAAAGAAAGAGGCTCAACTACGGACTTCAAAGGTTATAACTCTTGTACCAAAAAACGCATAATATTCTCATAGAACTAAAGATAGACCGAATTAGCGATGGCCTGTGACGTCACGAAAACTTGCCTTCGTGGGTACGAGAACCAAAACAAACCGTAAAGTCCTATCTCATAACGTAGGGCGAGTGCAAATGTTACCCAAACATTTTGTTGAAATACACATTGAATTTAGCAAGTAGGATCATTTTCAAAGCATTAGTAAACATCTACCTTAGTCTTAGATTAAGTAGAACACAGTTGATCTGGTTTTAATTTACATTTAAAAGGAAATATACATAATTCAAGCTAGGCCAAAAATTGGATCTCCGTTGATCCACTCCAGGAGAGCTAAGCTAAAAATTCTATAATGATACACACGACTGAAAAGCTTTACAAAATATCTAAATGAAATTCACTGTAATTTTTTTATCGAAAAGGTCAATGTCTTTTAAATAAATGCAATTGTTTCATTAAGGTCAAATGATTGTATCTTTAAAAAATCTCTAAGTACTACATATTGGAAGTTATCAGATTTAATCAAATTGTATCCGGCACCAGAATTATGACGTTTTAAATTATTGTATGGTGCATGTAGTCTAATTTTTAGCATCTGGATCAAAATTTGTCGATACAAGAGTTATGCATCAAAGGGATGTACAGTCGCACTATTTTCCATGGCAGAGAACAGCGTTCTCCTGTTGAATTGTCTTGATGTGTATGTATATTTTTTAATTATGTTTACTTTATAGTCTTGTTAAATTTATAATTATGTTTAATTTATAATTATGTTTAATTTATAATTATTTTTAATTTATAATAAGGCCTAAAAATAAACAAATTTTTGTGTTATTCAAACACTTAAAATTTGGATCAGTCAGATATTTTCCTTTTAAGAAGTGCTCCTTTTTTAAATTTTCTGCAATTTGATATTTTATAACTATTCAATTTTGGGATTGGGATAACTTATATATCTTACAATTTTCAGGATATCTTAAAATCATAAAATTGTATGTATATTCATATATGTTAATGGATTGAGACAAGCAGGCATAATTTTTTTCTGCAGTATTGCTAAGTAACTATCTATTCTTTTTAGCCAATTACAGTTTCAAACTGTCATTATGATATCAGTTGTTCATGCATATTAATCAGCTTTATATTATCGATGCCTACGATCCAGAGCTCCCAAGTCTTTAGGATTGTCCTGGAGTCTCCAAGAATTTTGGATCATCTCCCGGGCTCCCGGAATTATCAAATTTTCTCCCGGAATTTATTTAAGGCCTAAAAATAAACAAATTTTTGTCTTATTCAAACACTTTTAAAATTTGGATCAGTCAGATATTTTCCTTTTAAGAAGTGCTCCTTTTTTATATTTTCTGCAATTTGATATTTTATAACTATTCAATTTTGGGATCGGGATAACTTATATATCTTACAATTTTCAGGATATCTTAAAATCATAAAATTGTATGTATATTGTATGTATATCATATATATTAATGGATTGGGACAAGCCCATTCAAACGGAAGGCGGCCCTACAATGCAACATTTGATAATGTTGATAAACAGTGGAAAAAACCTGACCGAGATTGACAAAATATATTTTGTCAATTAATTACAACACCAATTAATTAACGAAAAAAGTAGGCAGATCGTCTGTATTACCATGCATATAAACCAGGTGGTTGTATGTATCTGATTGTATGTATTGTATGCATATGTATATTATATGTTTATTGTATGATATACAACGTACATAGAATGAGAAAAACATCTAGACTGGTTCAAAACATACAAAATGATAAATTTTCCTAAAAAGATGTGTAAACCATATACAGTCATTTGTTTCTTACAAGCAATGAAATCAACCCTCACCATAGTAACAAGACGCTTCCAAACCATAAGAAACACAAATGCTACCGGGTGGACAAAGGAGAGATTCACAGGGAAAAACTGGGAAAGACAGGGAGAAAAATAAAAGAAAAGATTAAAGAAAATAAAAATATTTAAAGTAGCAACAATGTACTAATGTATCATATCCAAAACTAACATAACAATTATGCCTACAAGGCCACAGGCATAATTTTTTTCTGCAGTATTGCTAAGTAAATATCTATTCTTTTAACAATCACAGTTTCAAACTGTCATTATGATGTCAGTCGTTCATGCATATTAATCAGCTCTATATTATCGATGCCTACGATTTTCCAAAACTTATTTTACGGTGATGACAACCTGCCAACAAAATCTGTCAACAACTACTACTCTTTTATCTGTAACAACCAAGATTTATTGTAAAATTAAAAATACAGTTAATATGGTGTGAGGCGGTAAAAACGACATGAAAACATTGACACATTATTTAGGGTAGCTAGCCTTTTCGATATCACTATACCATAGGACCTACAGTTCCCACAGGGGTGGATTCAGGATCTGGCGAAACATGGGGGGAGGGTGCACATCCCCCGATCCGAGTGGATGTGGTTTCCAGTTTTTGATTTTCAGTTTTGATTTTTGACAAGCAGGACAGCAGGGAAATGCCCCCCGACAGGGGCTCACGGGTCCCCCGACGAGTTGGGCAAGTTTAATTTTGAGGTGGGCGTGTCTCCGGTTTTCAGTCTGACGAGCAAAAAAAATGCTATTTGCCGCATTTTTTAGACCGTTTTGTTGTTGGGGCTTCATCTGTCCTTTGACATTACCCAAAGCTTCCGATGCACCCTTAATTTTCTCCCTGATAGGGGGTAAAGGTCCCCGATGGGGGGGGGGAGGCTGTAACCCCCCCTAGCACTAGTGCCACTGCAATATCATTCACATCACTGGATCATCATCATGGAGCTAATTAAGTGACTGACATCATAACTTGAGTTTTGCAGTGTGATAGGCTAAAAGAAATAGTTGCTTGTTCAATACTGCAGAAAAAAATCATAAGGGGCCGCAGCCATCATGTGTTCACACAGAGAGACTGCTTTGGTTTGTCTAAAATTCAATATTTCTCTAAGATATTATGATTCTTTTCTACACAACTTAAGGCCTTAAACAAAAGTCCTTGTTTTGCCAAATTACCAGTATGGTAAGCTACTGCCTAGTCTGTTGGGGTAGAAATAGTTTGAGAGGTGATATGATTGACCAAAGTTGAGAAGATAGTTGTGTAGTGTACCACACATTGAATCGGTCTACAATGAGAAAGTAAATCTAAAGTTTAAAGGAATTATGGATGACACATCCCATCTTCTTCATTCTATAATTTTCTCTAACTTTATAGAGAGAAGTGAGATCAATCAAGGCACGTACAAACTGCTATCATGATTCCTTATCCCCTAGGGGTTTGTTATAACAATGCTAACTTTATGAGGTAGTCTCTGGTAGGCCTAAATATTTGTCTGTTGACAGCATTCTCGACCACGTAATTGTCTATTATGAGGATGAAATAAAGTTTATGTATCAGTAGCAAGCTCCGGAAATTTGGTCAGTCATATCGGCCCTCTCACTTTATATTATGTGCGCCCACCCATAAATTCTCCCCAAAACCTTTTTTCTTTTTAATTGTCAAATTTTACACCAAAAAGATGCTCACTGGTTTGAATATTGCACCTTTTGCTACTTTAATTAAATTGTTTAAATTAAATTGTTTTGTGTTTTTTTTTATCAAATTACATCATTTTCTCTATTTCAAACTAAATTCACAGCTTGTTGTAGCTCCTAACAGAATGTCTTTAGTATATTGTTAAACACATTAAAAATCAAGCTAATATGAATTGAAGAAAGCAAGCATACTTTAAATACTGTAATTATAAAATCCAAAATATATTTTGTACATTAATAAAGTCTAACTATAAACAAGGCTTTTTATTTAGAGACATTAATGTTTAAAATATATAAATGGTTTCTTTAAAGACTAAGAAAATTATCTTTTTGTTTTCAATCAATATGAACAAAAAAATCTTAATATGTATATTTTAAAAACTTGTTTATCACCACTGTCCACCCCTGGATTTTTGGCCAGTCTCTATTTTTTTTAAATACCAGCATTCAATGTCAAATCAAGCCAATGCTTATTTCTCAAGAACTTCCTGTGCGATAACTTTTTGCCATGACCAGCTTCAATAGACCATTTTTTTTAAATTTCAGTGAAATTTGACATGACCCAAAAATTAAAAATCAGATAGGAAATGTTAAATTTATGGCGCATATAAAATTAATTAAATGAACAAATCAATAAAACAATTTTGTTGGTTTTAGTAGCAAAGGACAATGATTTTTTTAATAATTGTCCCTTTGGGCCTGATGTACTGTTCTTCTGTGTATGGTTTGAGCCATCAAGTTTTACCGGTAAAAATTACAATTTATGAGGAAAAATGTTATTTTTCTGCATATGCAGGCGACGTGCCCTATCTAAAATCAAAGGGGAATAAGGATGTATTTTTGTAATGTAATTAACAATTGATGGGTCATTCCGTGTCAAATCAACTAGAAACATTTTCAAAAAATTTCCTGCTCCACCATCACAGATTTTATTGAAACTCAAATATTATATCTATTGTGTAAAAAGCTGACCAAAAAATTAGCATTATCGGACGTTTTTGAGTTATTGACCCCTTAAAAATGGGGCGTGGTTTTTCAAAAGTCAAAATACTATAGATACTGTTTCTGAAATACAAGGTGTATCGGTCCACTCATGAGGACCCAGGGTGACTTAAAATATCACAAAAATAATGTGCGTTGTTAAACAAAGTGGAAATTTTGAGTACAGATAAATTCCCAATGAGATGGGGACAGGTAATGCAAGGCCAAACCTGTGTAATATAGGAGGACATAAACTAGAATATCAAGTCTTATTTTGATAGGTCTTCCCAATCCAGAGATATAAGCTTTGAAAATCAGAAGAAGTTGCGATTTTGAATTTTGAAAAACCACGCCCCCTTTTTTAAAGGGTAAATAACTCAAAACGACAAGTCCAATAATGCTATTTTTTTTGGTCAGTTTATTTTTCACAAAATAGATCATAATAATAGATTTTCAACAAAATCTGTGATGGTGGAGCAGGGACCAGTGGTTGATTTGACGTGGGATGACCCTGATATTTTTTTTTGAGACTCTAAACAAGTTTTTTTTTTGGCCTAAGTACAAAATTGTGATTACCACTTCTGCATGTAGCTGTAGATCCAGAATTCACACAAACAGTATCATCTGGACAATTAAAATTGCTGCAGGGAGAACTAAGAACTAGAAATTAATCCCAAAAATCAAATGTTAAAAACAAATAATGAAAAAGAAAAGAAGTAATGTTAAAATGTAATCTAATATTCACAATATATCAGAGGTCCCAAGTTTGAGAAGTGATAAATCAGGTGACTTTATGTTGGCTGCTTTGTCGATCAAATTTGCGTAAATGAGGCATAACGCGGCAAAACCACCAAGTGGTAGGAAAAATGAAAATTGAGTTATTGTTAAAACCATATTACGCTTTTTGCAAGCTTTAAAATGAGGGGTCAATTATTAAATTCGGACATTTATAACTGAAGTTATAGGACAAAGCAGACACAAATTTCCTTTGTATTTGTTTATATTTCCTGTTGTTTATTTGCATATTTCTCAGTAACTTCCTGTGCAACAACTTGGTGGGTTTGCCATGACTAGCCTCAAATGCAAATGTTTGACGTATCACAATAAAAAACAGAACACAGAAAAAGTACATAACAATGTGTGAAAATATCTATATTATTGTATATAAATTGTATAACACTGAGCAAAGCTGGTCCTTTTTGAAGGGACAACTGATTTTGCTGCTAGGCTAGGCCAAGACGCACTCTGAATATTTTTGGGAGAAAATTATTAGGAGAAAAATGTATTTTTTTCAGGAGGGCGGGAGATGACTAAAAAAATCAGGAGACTCCCGCCATTTTCTGGACACTTGAGACCTCTGATATATACGAAGTAAAGTAAAAATAATACTCATGTAATGCAATGAGAAAATGACTCAAGTAAGCCCACATTTGGATATAAGCCCATGAAGGAATGAAGTTAGAAAAATCAAAGGATGGGCAGCAACAAACTGTAATGAAAGAGCAGGGAGGTGTAAGAGTGTGTGGTACAGTAAGTAAAAACAATATTTTTACATTTTTAATGGCTTAGGGTGGGTGACAGGTTAATAACAATATAAAAATAATTAGATTTGTATATAGCGCCTTCCAGTAAGGCGCTGTGGCCAGAAGTTACACTTTCATAAGACTTTCTACGCCCCTAAGGGTCCCGTCATGTCCTGCTGAATAACGGGCACTACATTCTTCTGTCCACATAGCAGGGGATGTATGGACCAATACACCGGGGTAACCCCCTACTCATCTTGAAAGATGTACTGGGTTCTTTAAAGTGCACATTAGCCATTTGTGTACACTGGGCCTACAGTTTATAGTCCTTATCCGAAAAGACTTGTTCCACCACCAGAACCATGGTGCGAGCGGGCCTCGAACCCATGCTGTTGTTTTTGCAATGGCTCACGGTTCCTCTACCTTAACCGCTCGGCCACACAACTCGCACAGGTTGAAATTAAGCTCGGTGAAAGGTCTTAAAACACACTTTACAGTGGATGGAAATTTTTTTAGGGTGGGGGCCCCGCCCACCTCCACCCAGCAAAATTACATCCCTGTTTAATGATCATAATATCTGAGTTCATACAATGGAGTACTATTTAACAGTACACTTTGATAGCCAGTATAAGTCTATCCCACAAACTGACTGAATTAATGTTCAAAGATAACGGGATTACACCAGCTACAAACAGACTGTAAATCCATATTCAAGGAAAGTGGGCTTATACCAGGATATAAGTCCATTCCACAAACCAACTATGGATCGATATTTAAAGATAGTGGGCTTATACCAGCATAATAAGTTCCCTACACACAAACTGACTGTGATTCCATATTCAAGGACAATGGGTTTAAAGCAGGATATGTGTCTACTCTACAAACCGACTGTCATTTCATATTTTAAGATAATGGGGTTATACCCAGATATAAGCCCAGTCCACAAACTAACTGTGATTACATGATTGGGATTATACACAGATAGAGACCCCGTTTACAAACTGACTGCAGAGTTTCCAAGTTGTAAAACCAGAAATCCAATGTTCGCAACTGTTTTGGGGAACAGTATGAGCATTTATTTAAAAGTGAAATAATATGAACAAAAATGATTTGACTATTACAAATAAAAAGGTGTTTACTATTATAATTGGCAAAATTATTGACAAACAAACCTCCAAAATGCCATTTAGTGTCCAAATAAATGAAAATACATGTTTATTTTTTATTTTATATTGCTAATTTATTAAAAATCCTTGGGATAATCATGAAAAATGTAAATTCCACGCTAATCCTGAGCTCTGTGACTGTTTAAATGTAATAGGCAAGTACATTCCACAATCTGACTGTGATTCCATGTCTAAGGGAGTGGGCTTATACCCATACATAAATAAGCCCGGCTCCCAAACTGTGATTCCATGTTTATGGTTAGTGGGCTTATACCCACACATAAGCCCAGCTCCCAAGCTATGATTCCATGTTTAAGGGTAGTGGTCTTAGCCATACATTACCTTACAAACTGACTGTGATTCCATGTTTAAGGGTAGTGGGATTATGGCCATAAGCCTACCTTACAAACTGACTATGATTCCATGTTTAAGCATAATTGTTGGCTTATACCCAGATATAAGCAAGCCCACAGCTTAAAACATGCCATCGTGACAGACTTTCAACATAAACTATGTCATTATTAGGAATGAAAGAAAAATCTTTCATTCACTTTCATTCCTGATAATGACATAATTTATGCCAAAATATTGAATCCTGTCACGATGGAGTATATCTCATTCCTTGGAGTATGCAGTATACTTTCTTACAGCTAATAATATATTACTATTTTCTTTTGATTTACTACCATGTCACTGCCATTATCTACCATGTTAACAGAATTATTTTTTTCAAAGGGTAACTAACCATCTGTGCAAGTGGTGCCTGACCATCCAACAAGGCAAGTACACGTGGGAGTTCCCCCAGAAGATGTACAAATTCCAGTATTCTGGCATGGGTTCGGGTTACAAGGATCAACTGAAAAAAAAAATGCAATAAACGAGTACAAACTTTAGGAGAAACGATAAAAAACAACCAAAATAAAAGGCGGCCACGTTAAAATTATCCTACAGAAGTTACTGCAGTTTAGTCTATTGTTAATAAGTCTACTGCTTTGACGTCAGAATGTTGACACTGACCTGTTTCCCTGTAAATCATGAAAATCATCTACAATTGAAACGCCATTTCTAAATGCTGTTTTTGGGATTAACGATCAACAGGAAAATAGGTCAGTTATCTGTGGTCTATGGAATGATTCCATTTCAGGATGGGCTGAAAATGCTAGCAAAGTCGATACAAATAGGATTGATAGGTAGCCTATTGATTAAAGATAGCCCAGAATATACTTAATAACAATGGTTTGTTGTTTATTTTTCAGTTTGTAACCCCAATCCAT
>JAOTQE010097999.1:0-14127 GCA_025631205.1 Nesometra sesokonis
GGATCTGTACCTATTCTGCCACAGGTGAGTAGGGGTTTGTTGCTCACATTTCTGAATTGTCTCCTGTTTTCATAACATCTTTTCTTTTTTCCTAGTGTCATTTGATGACCCAGATCATGAAATGAATTTTGAGAAACCGGAACTTGGAGCCTCTCCAGTTCAGGATAATGTTTCAAAACTTGATGAGCACTTTAAGAAACCAAAGGTAACCACAACGCCTGTTATATAGATCGAATCAGCTTACATAAATATCTAAGCCTAAAACAATGCAAAATTTTAATAAAACTTTTTTTTTCCATTTTCAAACCCAATTATTAATTTACAATATAAATTTTATAAAGTTGAATTTAGATCCCACTTCACTGATCATGTTGTGTAGTACAATATAAGAAGGTATAATGCATAGTCCAAGCAATGAGATACATGCCATCATGACAGGATTCAATATTTTGACGTAAATTATGTCATGCCATTTCTGATGATGGCATAATTTATGTCGAAATATTGAATCCTGTTATGATGGCGTGTACTCATTGCTTGGAGTATTCATTGTACTTTTTTACTTGAAGTTGATTAGTGAACCTATCAGATTTTAGTACAATATAGTAATATAAAACTTTGTCATTTTGTAATTAGTAATTCGCTTCCCAATTGGCTTAGAAACCAAAGGTACTGGGTGTGGAAAGCAGGATTTCTTGCCTCGAACAAGACATCATTCATAGAAGCCTATGTGAAGAGAGACTATGTGGCTATAGAGGTCGCCTAGATGAGTCTAACTTTAGCTTGAAATGTTTAGAGAAGATTTAAAGATATTATTTAAAGAAGACTTTGTACTCATTAAATATTTTTATATATAAGGGTTTATATGTTGTAAATGTGTTTGTTTTATTTGTATAATTAAGACTAGGTTTAAAAGTGTTAATTCATCATAGAAATATATAAGTTAACAAAAGCGAAGTAAAAGATGGAAAGAAGAAATGGAAATAAATCATGGAGCGGCTCAAAAAGGTTTCCAAAAATAAATATAAAGTATGTGTTTATACATCATTTTGGGACACTAATCATCAGAGGATAAATGTCGAATGGGCCTATCACATTTCATAAACTTGAATTCAAATTTTCATTTTATTAAATGTTTTTTTTTAATTATTATTTTAACAGTATAGCAAGATGGAAGCATTTATGAGTTTAGTTGAAAGTGATGTACAAGACATGAGTCAGTATAATCTAACAGAGAAGTACTACCCCCTCCACAAATCTGACTCATCCCCAGCGCTATCAAGTCATGTAGATACCGATGCGGACGAGGACAACTCGTACCCTGCAGATCAAACACAAATGGGATCAAGTGTTGGAGGTTATAAACAGCCACACTCGTACAGCAACAGTTGTATGCTGGAAGAGTTGTTTGAGAACGACGATGATGATTCGACTGATAGAAAAGATTTGAGGGTTTCAAAAGAATCTATGCCTAAATTAAGTGATAGTGATACAGATTTAGTTGGATTGAAAATTGATGATCAGACGATTGATGCCGTTGGTGATGATGCCGCTGCAAAATCACAACAAATTCCAACGCGGACCGATCAGACTGTCCAGGTAAATATGAGTCAGTCCCCGACAGCAAAGCTTCTGTCACAAACACTTAAAGATGGCAGTCGCTTGGGAAAACCTGCAAGGGATATGCTCTCAAAGAAAGGCTCCTACCAGCCACAGCAGTCGCTTGATGATAATTTTACACCAATGCGCCGCCCTCGTGGTCATACCATCTCATCCGGTAATCCGCAGGAAACAAGTTTTGGATTTACTTACCAGGAAACAGAACGATCTAAACGTTCTGGATCTTTTGTAGTCAGGGAATCCGACAAGCAAGGTTTGAATCCAAGGTAAGTACGGTCTTTTAAAAAATCACATTTTGATAAAACTATGGTAAACAATGGTACCCTTACTGTATCAGCAGAGGTCCCAAGTTGGAAAAACAGAATTCCTGGAGATTTACTTGTGGTCGTGACCTACCACTGTTTGTAATGTCTCCCTTCCTAAAATGTGTGTACAAATACCCGTATTTATAAAACCAACACCTTATCTGTTATGGAATAATAGTTTGTAACATGTATTGTCACTGCTAAATGTGTTATTACTGTAATACAAAACATTACTGAACTTTGTAGTTGTTTTAGAATTTCAACCAATATTTTGAAATAAATAGGCAAATTTATGGTCTTCTTGTAAAACTTTTGGAAAACCTAGACAGAATTTCCTTTCTCCGGGAGAAAATCTGATAATTCCAGGTGCCCCGGAGATGATCAAAATTTCCTGGAGACTCCAGGACAATCCTGGAGTATCGGTCCATTTCAATTTTCTTTAATGAGGATCATTGATTCTTAATAAAGCTGTAAGAAACATGCCACAAGCTTAGTGGTAATTAAATAGCTCATCATAGAGTGGATTGCTGATATGTACCTTTAATTAGGTGCTGACCAGGGATTACCTTGAGGAAGGTAAGTTTGATACAAGACTGGGTGATTAGAATAACTGTTGTAGAAAATGGTAATGGTATACCTGCCCATTACTAGGCCACATCTTCTCTCATTTCTAATGCTGGTTTGGGGGCCATTTTTACTGCATTTTCCACCATACTGCCTTTTGCGTGAGAGAATGTATTGAAACGACTGTTTAGTAGTGTGAAAACTGCTAATGCGTGAGAAATATTATGCGCGAGACATCAAAAATAGGCTCCGATGCGTGAGACTTGGCAGGTATATAATGGTATTTTTCAAAGGGTATGTACAATTTTTACTCCTTCCGACATTTAAGAATCCTCAAGTTGTTTTTTTTTCTTTTAATAACAATGCTTTTTTCTAATGTCACTTTATGCAATAATAATTATATTTTCCTTTTCATTAGTTTTGTATTTCTACAACTCTATCACTCTGCATTCTTCGGAGATGAGCAAGATCGACCTCTGACCTTACATGCTGGCCAGGTATGTCTCCCATTTTGAGTGAGTCTGTGCCAAGCCATGGGTGCACCCCCTGGAGGTCGTTGTCCTCTGTGGCAAGCATGGCTTGGTTAATAGTATGTTTTCTGAGTAGGGTCACTTCCTGTTTATGGCTGTGTCCACTAGTGTATTTTCGTGTTGGTGATTTTTTTCATTATGGCATGGTGGCCATGCTTGCCTGAGAGGCTGAACCTCGCCAGAGGAAGGATACATGTCATTGTGCTATCACATAGTTAAACTATAACGATATGATCAAATGTGAGGTCTCACGACAAAATGAGTCGCATTGCAGATGAGATCAGATTCAGATAATCACCAAAGTAGGTCTGAAGTGAAATTTTTGAGAAATTCCATCACACCTTTGAGCTAAAAAATGATATGAAATACCACATAAAATTATTTATGCAAATTTAGGCGGATTTTTTAGTACTGCACTACATGTGAAACCTGATCCAATCAATTTTTTTTAGTTAGAGATATGAATGTATGACATTGTTTTTAAATAAAAATGAAAGTTGTTAGTTGTTTCATAAAAGGCTAATAAGTAGAAATCCTCGTCAGAGCCTAAAGGCTCATAGTGCTGGAGCTTAATTCCAGTTACAGTAGCGTGATGCGGATGACAGTATGATATTCCCCCTGGATGGGACACTAGTCCATCGCAGGTTACTTCCCACCAATAATTCCTGTCATGACATTTTTATATGCAACTAATTTATTTGATTTGATCTATGAGGTAGGAATCTACAATCTATTAGAGCTGTCAGTTATAGTGCAGCTTCTTAAACATTCATTTTTATTACGTTTTATAGGTTGTTCAACGAGCTATTAAAGTATTGGACCGAATACCACCATATGATGCACACAAAATTGGAGTAGTGTATGTAGGCCACAACCAGGTAATTGTCTCTGATACCATTATGTAAGGTGGTTATGGCAACGCTAGCTACTATACACCAGTTAGCTTACTGGTGTGGCTAAATATATAGGCAGCAGAACACCGCTGCTAGTCTAGTGAGGGAAAAGTCTAGGAAATATGACCATATTATCAATAGTGTAAGTTATAACAATTAAACCAAGCAAATTTACTGACCTGACTGACAATTTCAGTCATCTTCACCAACGGTAGCCATCTTCAGATTGGTTGCTTTGGTTAAGCAATCCACTCACATGTAGGAGGCCTTTACATACTAATAGGGTCGTATATGTGAGTGTTGACGACCGTCGACCACCCTTTTAGAGCTGTGGCAGCTACGGGCCCCATTGGGGAACCTTTGCCCCGGGAAGAAAATTAATGTTTCGTAGGGCGCTTTGTAGAGTAATGTCAAGGGACAGACGAAGACCCAACACCAAAACGGGCTAAAAAAGCACGCAGAACACGGCAATTACATTTTTTTTTTTTTGCTCGCCAGACTGACAACCGAGGACACGCCTACCTCAAAATTAAACTTGCCCAACTCGTCGGGGGACCCGTACCCCTCTGTCAGGGGCATTGCCCTGCTGTCGGGGAATTCTTGGTGCCGCCACTGTTTTAGAGATAAATTGAACACTATCAACGTTCAAAGTAACCACATCAAAGCACATTTTGCTATCAATTAACAGTCTGCATGACCTTGACCAATGTAAGTGATAACCGAAAATTGGTGTTTGTGCTAAGGTACAATACAGATATGTTAGTCTATTCAAGAGCGTGTTAATCCATGCCTCTACTACGTGTGCATTGTCAGTTCGAAATCGATTGAAATAGAACGTAGAATACATGTGAATGCGGTCACAGCTGAGCGCGTTTATCTTCTCTTTGTGTTCTACATTCTCTCATCGAAAATCAAAACCTTGTTGATTGAACATATTTAGATTCCATTTTGTATGTTATGCTTGTGAATTTCTACATTTTATTGTATATGTTTATAATTTCTCTTAATTTCATTTTTAGTGAATTGAATTGTGTAAAAACATCACAAATTATTTCCTAAATATTCAATATGGTCATTTCTACAGGTTGATAACGAAACAGCAATACTTTCTAATATTTATGGTTCTCCGAGGTATGTGGACTTCTTACGACGCCTTGGTACTCTAATCTCTCTTACAGATGTCAACCCTGCTGAGGTGTACACAGGCGGCTTGGATCACAGTGGCTCCGATGGAAAATTTGCATACAGTTGGCAGGATGATGTAATGCAAGGTAACATTAACTGTCAAAACTTTAAAGGTGTATTGTCACTCAGAAATGACCAAAAGTGTCATTGAAAAGTTGTTTAAGATTTTTACACTAAAACATATATTTGCGTTTAGATAATTTATCCGAACTTACCTTATTTTCGGATTTTCAGTTATATTCCACGTAGCAACATTAATGCCAAACAAAGACTCGGACCTGCATTGCAACGGTAAGAAACTACACATAGGCAATGATTATGTGACAATCGTCTACAACCACAGCGAACAGAATTATCGACTTGGAACAATAAAGGTAATCTTCAAGTTGCTTAGATTTATTTTTCTGTTTTCAATTTATTTACATACAAAAACAACATAGAATTTTAACCATATGAAACCAGCAGGATAAGCTATGAGATCCACAAATAAACTTTTTTCCTAAGGAAAAACCTAATTTTCATGAAGACCAACTTATTTTTATAAAGAAAAATTAGGTAGTTTCAATAAAATAGTATTTCTAATAAAAAATAAACGTATTGATATATTTTTGGCCAAATACCAAGCATCATAAAGATGATTCAACCATTATGGAGAAAGTACTGAGCATATTTGGAAATTCCTGAGCATCATTGGGAAGCACCAAGCATTACTGGTGAAGTTCCAAACATCATGGGAAAGTCCCAAAGATGGGGGAAGTCCCAAATATCACAGGGAAAGTTTTAAGTTTCTTGAGAACTCCAAACATCATGGGGGGAAGTCACAAATATAATGTGGAAGTCACACAAATATTATGGTGGAAGTCACAATCATCATAGGAGAAGTACTGAGCATCATAAGGGAAGTCCTGAGCATGATGGGAAAGTCCCAAACATCATGGCAGAAGTCCCAAACATCATGGCAGAAGTCTCAAACATCATGGCGGAAATCCCAAATATCATGGCGAAACTCCCAAACATAGTCGGTAAACCCCAAACTTTATGGGGAAATCCCAAACATCATGAGGGAAGTCCCAATTATCATGGCGAAAGTCCCAAATGTAGTGGGGAAACCCCAAACTTCATGGAGAAGTCCAAAACATCATGGGGCAAGTTTTGAGCATCATAAACATCACAAGGAACACCCAAAAATCATAAGTAGCATAGAGAAATTCACAAACATAAAGCCAAGTCTAAAAAACATGACAGTGAAGTTATGAACATCGCAGGGGGAACTCCAAACTATTATTGGAAAACCTAAGCATTATGGTACCATAACGATCCAATGACCTGAAAATGCTTTTCTGTTAAAGCTAAATGGAATAGGTAAATCAATGTGGTTAAATGCCTTTGTGATAAGTTAAATTTCTTTTTTAATTTGAAAATTGCTATATTTTAAACCATTAATTCTATTCACAGGGCCAGTTTAATTTTGTTGAAATCATTATTAAACCTCTGGACAATGAGACTAACCTGGTCACAGTTCAAGCAAAGCAAGGTAAGCCCTAAAACAGTATCTTTTTGTTGCCAAGCATAGCAATTTTTTAAAATGTGTATCAGTTTGAAAATGTAATTATCAAACAATACAATGTGTAATGACCTCTTCTAAATTGTTTATCATAAAACAATACCTGAATTGTGTTTGCTACATTTTCTTCCCAATTTGAGTACTTTATAGGTGACCAGTGTTTCCCATCAGATAGTGGGTAACCGTAGTAGTTCGAAGGACGAGTTCAAGCCTAGTTTTGTCCGTTGGGCCCCCCTTGGATCCGCGCCTGCATACTGAATGATTTAATGTCACAAAATGCATAGAATGTATTCTTTATGTATGGTGCCCTGTATTATTACTAACTTTGAGCTTATGACATATTAGTAGAAGAGAAGTATGGCATGTTTACAACCAGCTGCTTCCCCCGGATGCTACTGTGTAATAATTAATGTAGTTGAAGCTTTGTTACGAAGGTAGTTTGATCTCAATAGCTGGGAAACGTTCGGTTCTGAATGATCTACTTTGAGGCAGGCTGTGAAGCAAGGCCTTTGTCTGTTTGAAGAAATGCATCTACAACAAAGTAAAGCAAAGAGACAAAGACAAGAGGTCCAAAACCAAGAAGCCAGATCAGCAACAGACTACACCTGCTTCAAGTGAGGGAGTGTTGTCAATCCAAAATCAACGATGCTTTAAAAACATTAACTATAGTGTGACTCCATAGTCCTTCGAAACTGATGGATGCTAATACAAGTTGAAGCAGGAGAATAGAGACACCATTCAGTGACCCAGAGTAGATCATACAGGACTTCAAAATGTTAAGGGAGTCTAACTGCTGCAACAAACTGCTCTCACTTAAAAAGCAGTGATCTTTTGTGAAATATTTATATTAGACTGTTTTTCTGATTCAATGTTATGTCAAATAATTGTGTTATTTTTTAGAATTAAAGGATATGCTTGGTTGTCGAGGGCCGAAGATGATTTCAGATCGTCGCTTACCTTTGCTAGTAAGACAGATGGCTCTCCACGCCAACGTAAGTATCACATGATATAAACTGTTTATAAACGTTTTTAATACTGTAGTTTAGTAGATTTGGAGGCTGTTGTGTTGTTGAACTTTAAAAGCCTCGTGCATTGTTCTAACTGTTTAATACAGTAGATCTAGTGGACAGTGTCTTCTAAATATGGGTTCTACAGATTATATCTATAGGCTCCAGGGCTTACAAAATCAGTTGCATAATGCCCTGAGGGACCAACAAATTTATGTTGGGCAACTAAAAGTTAATACGATATGTCCCGATGGGTAACACGGTTCTGGCAATTCTAATATACTGTGAGGGTAACCAAATTGTAGACATTGATTTCCCAAAGGCAACTAAATATATCAAAATTCTGAAATGCCTGACAGTCAACATTTATATAAGTGAGAAGATGTGCCTAATTTTTATTGTATGTAAATTTTTCATGAATTTTCTTACTACTTAATATTTGCAGCTAGCATCTCTTATACACCAGAGTCAACTCAGAGGTACAGTAAGCGAGACCTACACGTCAAACTGGTTGGAACGTCTGCGACAAATTCAACGAATACGGGACAAAACTTTGAATGAGAGTGTCGGTGACATTTCACCTACACGACACAGGTCAATTACAAGGTCAAACTCAGTCATGGAAGATTTTTCAGATTATGTTTGAGATATCAATTTCCATGGTGACATTTTAATATGGTTATGAAAATACCACCAAGTTGTAACAAAATTGAAAAATTGAGTTATTATTAAAACTATATTACACTTTGTAATATTGTTGTAAGCTTTAAAACGAGAGATAAATTATCATACTTCTGTTTTATTAACTGAAGTTGGGAACAAAATATACAGAAATTGTCTTGATATTTCTTTATAATTTCCTGTTTCTTAACTTAAAATCGGTTATGGAAGATTTTTCAGATGCCTGAAACGTGTAACATTGAGATTGTTGTGAGAAGTAAATTATGGTTTCAATTTCACTAAAGTTGAAAAAAGGGTAAAATTTACTTTTAACATATCAAAAAGTCGAAATCCTTTGTACAATATTTAACATTTCAAAATATATGGTAATAATTTAATTGTGATATTCAATAAGTTTATCCAAACTGAGTTGTGACATTTGACTTGCTTCACAAGTTCTAAATCTGTTATGCAATATTGTTCAGATTATATCCGAATTGTCAAATATGGTCGTCCATGTTAACGATTTAAATGTGTAAACCATTTAAGTTATTCGCACAGTTTCTTTATTGGTGGCAAAACGTTTAATGTAAATTAATAAACCTTGCCAAAACTTAGCTGTTTACTAAATGCATTTTTTTTATTTTGGTTTACGGAATTCTTCCATATTTAATATATACATATAACCGTGAAACTGGTTAGGTAAGGTAAACAACCCATTACGGGAAGAAATAGTCACATAAAGGGTTATGAATTAATGAACTAAAACAAGGTAAAAAGGTCTTTATAAATGTATTATTCAATTATTTGTAATTGAATGACAACGTTGGTGAATTCAGAATTTTGCAAGTTGTCAATTATACAAGTTTGTCGCATGTGATGATTGTAATAATTGTTTCACAATAAAAGAATTTTAAATGTACAATCAGTCATTAAAAAAAAATGTAAGTTGCACCTATTTTGAGGCAAAAAAAAGTTGAAAGAATAGGTCAATCTTGCATGTTTAATAAATATGAAAATCTTTCATTTCAGTAAACATTTATTCAACCAAATAGCACTTATGTTATTTAACCTTTTATTCAACCAAAACAATAAGAACTCAAATATCAACTCAAATACAGTAAAAATCGTTACATAATTTTTTTTTTAAATGTTACTGTATTGGTATGGATCAGGTCTAGAAGTAAAGGAACTTGTCTCAATAGTACATCAATAAAAATATAACTTTTTTTTTTCATTTTGCTTGTTAATGCGTTAAACTAAAATCGAGATGTGTAATTTGATGACACACCAGATCTGATTCTGGATCAGACATTTTAACTGTCTACAGAAAGAACATTAGATCAATGATAAAGAATAGAGCTCGGCCGCGTACTGGACCCGTACAGAAAAACTTTCTCATAATTCCTTTTCGAATTTGGGACAGATTGCTATAAGCGGTCTTTAGACGGTCTTAACCTAAAGGCCGCCGCACACGTAAGCCAACGGCGCGCGCCAACAGTCACTCGTGCCGCCGCTGCACGCCAATAGCTTACGTGTGCGGTGAATTTACGTGCGCCAAGGTTTTTAACATGTTTGATATTTAACAGGTACTCGTGCCAACGGCGCACTGTGTGCGGGGTCGTAAGCGTTATCCTTCCGCCGTTTATATGGCAACAGGCCCACCGTTGCTAAGTGTATGCGCGCGTTAGTTTACAACATTACATCTGCGCACAGGAAATTAAAGTATGAACGCGTGCGAACACATAGCAACGCGGACAGTATTTTTTTTTTGAGATTCAATACTCAACGCGGTCTTGTGAAAGACTTTTATAGCAATTGTCTAGCTAGAGTGAAACCGTGTATATGACCAATGACATTATTCTGTAAGTTAAGGCCGCCAGTTAAGACTGTTTTATACCAATCCGCCCCTGATGTCTTTGTACCTTTAAACATGGTACTACGGTAGTGGCATGGATGGCGCGCGCCGTTGGCTTACGTGTGCGGCGGCCTTTAAGACCGTCTATAATTGTGAAGTCATGCACGGCCTTTAAATTATACCAAATATTGGTATACCGCAGGCTTATCAGTTAGCAATTGTCTAGCTAGAGTGAGACCTTGTATATGACGACTTTATTCTGTAAGTTAAAGCCGCCAGTTAAGACTGTTTTATACCAATCCGCCCCTGATGTCTCTGTACCTTTAAACATGGTACTATGGTAGTGGCATGGATGGTTACCAGGCAAGTTGCCTTCTCCAAGAACAACTATACCCTTTGATAAAAATACCCTCTGACTAGGTAGGTCTACCATGTTAAATTACTAGGGAGATCTACCAAGACCCACAGAGAACTACCTAGTAAGGTACTATATAATTACCTACAGTAGTCTGTTGATAATGCTTTAAGGTCAATAAGTATTAACACCTGCATTTTCCTACATTCTTATAGAGCATTGCTGACCATATCCTTGGTAGTATCCTTGATATGGTAAGTTTTTTTTATAGGGTCAACTACCTATCTTGTAACTACCATTGTCTACCATGTTAACAGAGTTATTTTTTTCAAAGGGTAATATCTACTAGCGTTCTCAACACATTCTTGGTCAAGGTTAACCAATTACTGCAGTTGAGGGCCCACTCCGATGCGGGAAAGTAATCTTGGTTATAGTTTACCGTCGATGCTGTTTAATACGATTCTGAGGAAACTACCAAAAATATTTGTTAATTAAAAAGCCAAAATGAGCACGAACGCCGAGTAAAATATAGCCAAAGAGAATTCTTTCCCCATCGACGTGGCGCCATCAACGGTAGTGAAAATTCTGCAAATGTCTTTACTATCAATAGGGCCTACAGTACACAGTTATTTCGATGTAGAAATAGGATGGGAGAATTTGACTTCTGGCCCTGTTGACGATTACGGATTCAGGACCATAGTGTGCTGTGTTTTCTGTATTAGGGACTCCATGCCCACTATCAGAAGCGGAAAATCCCAACCAATTTTGGTGTACAGTAATCTCAAGCATACAAGATAATCAATATGACCAGAACAAAATGTGATATTGTACAAATAAACTGACAATAGGTCTTTATTGAAAACAAACATCATACAAAATATACATTGGCACAAAAAGTTAGAAATACTACAGATCAGTGTCTTGTCGGAAATCGAGATGGCTTTTTTTCTAAGGAAAAATTGGTTGATTTTCGATATGTGATTTTTGGTGACGTTAGGGCCTGTGCATATTTTCTAAAAAGTATGGTTGAAATTAATGCTCCGGTTTTGAGTAGTTGAATAAATCAAAATCGATTTTGTAAATTCCAGACTTTTTGTATTTGTATTGAAGACAATTGTTAGTAATAATCATTGTACTGCACACTGCTGTTTGTGGGCCGACTCTTCTGGACGTCAAGGTAAACATATTTTATACATCTCCTGCCAATGACCTTCGAACTTTCCCCTCTGACCTGGGTCAGTGAGATAAGATACAAATTCTTTCCATTGAACCCCGCGCCCTGCTTTTATATGGGATTCCGTGTGGTTTCGTTGATACTTGTACATAAATTATCCTGGAAAAACTTCTAAAAACCTTGTTCGTAGGTCGGTCGAAGTCCTGTTCAAACTTGTTTTTTATATGCGGAAACTAACCGAACAAATGGATCTCGAACTACCATGAACTTGGTGTAGTTCGCAAGAAAATTTTCTTCTGATTTGTTAGAGAAGAAAGCAGAGGGATATTATTTTTTTCGTGTGCTTCAAACCCAGTAATGTCTTCGATTTTCTTCGGGTAACCGTTTAACACCACCGTAACAAGTTTCCAGTTACTGCAAGAAACTTTGGGTATAAAACAATATATTCCCTTGATCTTGTGATTAACTAAAACATGATTTCTGTATTTTTGCTATTTACTCCTTGCTTTTGTGTCGCAAACCTCCCTCAGATTACTAATCCTCTGTTCTTGTATTTTATGTTGAGCTTGCATGAACTCCACATCGACCTTTGAAGAAAAATTATACATATAGAAATAAATAAAATATATTTGCATATAATATCGGTTTATTTTACTTTAGGTATGGCCTATTCCTCTTGTAACGTAGCTTTTCCTTTGTTTCTTATTAGCTACATTACTTTTTGGGAATTAATTTATTATGAATGAATTTCCGAAATAAAAGGTGATAGGTATAACTAAAAATATAAAATGTTATGTAAGAATCCGGGAGAAAGGAAATAGACCGTCTGAACTACCCGTAATGAATCTTTTTTGTGGTAATCGGATATTTTTTTGGTTGTCGAACACCAAATCGAGATTTAAGCCCTCCCCTACCCCTAAATCCTGGATCTCCCCTGGCTCTTTGTTGTTTCAATGACGTATTCTGTAGTATTATTTATACATTACTTTTTGGGAATTAATTTATTATGAATGAATTTCCAAAATAAAAGGTGATAGGTATAACTAAAAATATAAAATGTTATGTAAGAATCCGGAAGAAAGGAAATAGACCGTCTGAACTACCCGTAATGAATCTTTTTTGTGGTAATCGCAAATTTTCGAGGGTCCTCAGATTAATCTGTTTCGGTGATGTTCTGGTTATAAAACTTTTTTATGTGAGGTGTCGTGACAAAATGAGTCGTGTTGTATGCCAGGTCTTTTTGAGATATTCACAAAAATAGGTAGAAAGTCATAATTTTATAAAAATGAGATTTTTATTGTTTTAAGAAGTTTATTACTTAAATTTTATAAATAAAAATATCCTGTTCATTTTTATTTATAATAAACATGTTGTTGAACTGCATTTTTAAAGGCTGTTTTTCAAAGTCAGTGGGAAAAACATACAGAAAGTGAACCGTTGTTTATCTTTAAAGTCGATTCTCTCCAAAGTGTGTTTTCATGTGTGTACATTTCGACATTATTTTCCTCTGGTTTTACTCCACCTATGAATCTAACTCTAAAACCAAATGGAAGCTTATAATACCTTTATCAGAATTATAACAATAACTCAATACAGTTGAACCTCCCTGTGCGGACACCTCCCGTAAGCGGACACCTCTCATAACGGACACTAATTCAAAGACCCGTTTGTTCTTCCTATCTAATCAGTGCATTTTGTACCTCTCGTAAGCGGACACCTCCCGTAAGCGGACGCGGACACTTTTTGTCTTAAACTTTAGATTTTTTGTATGCTAATTTACCTCCCATAAGCGGACATCACGGAAAATTTTGTGAATTTTCTGTAAAACGAATACAATTTTTTGTACAAAATCGTCCTTATACTGTAATGGCTGAAAATCATATTACTGAATCAATCTTTAAAAATGTAAACACTATTTAATAGACTATATAATGCGGTGTCTAGAAATTTGAGAGGCCATTTATGCTGAGAAGGCCGTGAAATGTGAGACATTAGGACCTTTACATAATTTTACAACTTTGGCCCTCTATCGGCCGAAATTCTCGTAAGCGGACACCTCCCGTAAACGGACACTTTTCCCGGACCCGAGGGTGTCCGCTTACGGGAGGTTCAACTGTATTGAATTTTTTGTACAACACGACTCATGGAATAATAATTTCTGACATATTTTTTTCAATTTTAAAGATGTATTGTCACTCAAAAATGACCAAAAAGTCATCACCATTAATTTTTTTTGTCTTTCGTGGGATTTAAACCCACTTTTATTCTCATTCATCTCATTTTTTTTCATTTATACACAATATTTATATATATAATATACACATATATAAGAACTCCATAGGCCTATACAATATTTTGCATACTAAGATGCATATTGCACAATAAATTTGAAATAGGCTTAAGTATTTTTAT
>JAOTQE010098010.1:0-26255 GCA_025631205.1 Nesometra sesokonis
AAATAATTTTAAAATACCCTAATTTCTAGTGTCATGGTCATAACTTATATATTTCTTCAAAAGTAACAAGTTATTTTCAAAATCCACTTTTTGTCATTTTTCAAGTGACAATACATATTTAACTTTCTTCATAGAAAACCTATTTTAAGCTTTCTGTGGCACTATTTTCTTTTCTGTCCAACCATTTCATTCATACTTGAAGTCTTGTGTTCACTGTGCGGTTGTAATTCCTGTTCTTGTTTCATATTTTTATCACAAAAGTCTGAGATACTCCAAGAGTCCTCGCTCTTTCCCTGCGATTTTTGAATACATAGATTTTCTTCCAGGAACGAGTGCCTTTTCCATATACTGAACATATATTTCAGAGCAAACAGGTTTTGATCTTCCACTGTTCAACTTTCTTTCCAACATTCTAATCGTTGCTGCTCGTCTGCTCCGAAGAAAACCATCTTGATTCAGCAAAAGTCATACCCATCTGGACATGAGTGTTTTTTTCTTTTCAAATGACCCTTGATTGGTGCGTCTCTTGCAGGTGCAGCGCGTGCTCTACTCATGGCAATGGCAACTGGAACGCAATGTACTGTATCAGTGAAGGCTAGGGTTTTCATTTTTAACATGTATACATACCGTACTATGTCCTTCCTTCAAAATTAGTCAATATATTACCAACATAATGTCATTTGAATGCATAATTTGATGTAGTTTGACCATAGGATAGTAGAGTAATACAGCGTCAAAGTACGAGCAATGTTTATGCCCACCCGATATATAACACTTACCGCCGCTAGATTACGTCAGAAAATGTATATAACTTTCTGAATAGACCTATTTATTTATAAAGAATACCAGTACGAGAAATCTTCATTTGAAATTTTATTTCAAATGAAGAACAGTTGAAAATTATATAACTCTAATGGATGAATCTTTTAATATTATTTGGTAACATTTTACCTAAACACCACAGATTTACCCGATTTAAATGATATAGATGACGTCACTGCAGATAGAATTATCAACTTAGGCCTACTAATAAAAGTAGGCCTAATCTGTTTTAAATATGCTAAATATCATCGAGGTATTATATCTGCCACCGAATTAGAATTAATTCGCATAATAATTTGGAACATGTTGTGGCGATTAAACACGTTTCCATTAGCCAAGCATTTTAAAATAAGATTGTGAATGTGGAGTTTACTTTAAGCAAACGTACAAAGCATGCTCACTCGTGAAAAAAGAACAATAGCTTGGTTTCGTAACTTGACGAAATACGAACGAAAATGGATACGTCATAAATTATTGTAACGTTTGAATTGAACACCTTGAATATCTGTCACAGTTGGTCGCTATTTTTATTCTATATTCCTCGTATACGGGTATTAGTGAAGTTTCGCAAATTTACGAAATACAAAACGTGAACGGAAACGTCACACTTACATTTTTTAAAGTTGCTAAATGTGTTAAAAAATATATAAACATTTTCTTCCTACAAATTGTTGATGATCCTTGTAAATTACGTTACAGGAATTTATGACGTATTCGTTTCCGTTTTTGTATTTCGTGAAGTTGCGAAACCTCACTATTATGGCTATTTTTGTAATGTTTATTTTAGTGCATAAAAATAACGTTTCATTAGTTAATCAGTTGACTTATGACTCTTAATCGCAATCTGTTTTAACCGGATATCGGGTAATGGGTTAGAATTATTATATGCAAGTAGTCCTAATAATGTTATAAAGCTAATTGAAAAGATATAGACCTAGACACGTGCCCTTCAACCAAGTCATTATCTAAGTGTTCAGAATTATTAATTGATGACATTGTCATAACTGTTATCAAGTGTTTAAGTAGATGATACTACTATTGTTATAATTACTACCGTGATCAGTCTGAAAATTAGTCTCATGCGTGATAAGCATTGGAATTAACTTAATTGAACAATATCCACTCAAAGTGTACGACAGAATGATTAAACTAGACATAAGGTCAAAGGTCATTGTCATTGTTAATGTTGCCTTTAAATTGTTAACCCGGCCGAGGGGTTTCCAAATGATACGAATCGCTACTTGTTCTTGTTCTTGTTCTTCTTGCTTTTCTCCGTAGGAAAGGAACGTGCCTAATGCTTTCTTAATAAGTATTATACGAACATGAAATTTTGCATGTGCAAATTTTAAAACATGAAATCCTCACAAAAAAACGCACAATGTTATTATTGTTTATAATTGGCTAGTCAAGGTGTTTTATTGGGCACGTATCTAAACACTGGAGCTATGGAAGGCCAAATACCTGAGTCTAAGTCTGAAGATGAGGCTGACAAAGGAGTTCGAGTGTTGTTCCATATGGTTGTTGGACACTGAGAAAGAATGAAGGAAAGACGCTTTTGAGATGTGGCTTTGCAGAAGAGTTCTGAGAGGTGGTTGAAGAGACTGGAATACAAATGAATGGATCAGGAAAACAACTGCAGTACCAGAAAAAGGAGGACTTATAGAAATGGTAAAGAAAAGAAAAATGAGTAAATATCAACATTGGAAAAGGAGAGTTGACAGCCTAGTCCTGGCAACTATTAAGGGAGAGATATGTAGAAGAGGAAGGAGAGGGAGGAGAAGGTCTGAGTGGATGGACAACATCAGATGTTGGATAAATGGTATGGTGAAGCGAGGAGACTGACTATCCAGAGAACTTCCCATGGCTCTCTTTAGGCCTAAGGCACACTGCCGAACCAAACTAAACTGATCTAAACAGTGGGACAGGGTGACTGTTTCTATATGAAAAAGCAGTAAAATTTCCCAAAATGGCAGCTTTAGTACATTGTCTTAATTTCCTGAATTCTTGGTAGAAATAACGGTGGGATCGAATTGAATAAACACCCGATCTTAGATCCTCAACGGGATGTAGCACATTCGTGCTTGTTGTTACGAAATCTAAAAATTTCCCTGTGTCTTTGGATAAATTGTGGAAGTGTTTTGAACTCAAATAACCCGTAGCCTTAAGATTGCCCTCTCCGCCGTACACAAATAATGTGATAGTACTGTAAATTTATTATATTTTAGGATCAGAAAGAAAACTCCTATAAGAGAATGGAGACCAGATTCATTTCAAATATCCAATCACTCACCACAACACAAATGCAGCCTTGTAAAAAGATGTGCAATCATCGCCTCAATACTTTAAAAAATAAGAAATATTGGCACAGCAACTTCGAAGAATGTGAATACACTGACTGTACTTTTTTAAAGTAAAAGTAGTAGAAAAACAACGACTGAGATAAAAAAAAAACAGTAGACGAACGAAGATGTAAAGCTAAGTGGTGAATTTAAGTGGGAGCTCACCAAACTTTATGCCCCCCCCCACCCCACCAAAATTAACCCGAAAAAAGAACTATTGGTCTAAATGATAATGGACTAATAAAAGTAGATACACAGCGGCAAAGTCGGATCTCTTGTTTCAAGCAGGTTTTTTTAAATTTTTATTTAATTATTATTTTTTTTTTTTTCTTTTGCTTGTCAAAAGTAAAATCGGTATTTAAGCCCCCTAAATCACAATCCAGAATCCGCTCCTGAAGTTTCCTTAACTGGGACGAGGGCGTAAGAAGAACTCTAACATGTGCAATCAGTTGCTGTTGGTGGAGGGACGAACGTCCGTGTTATCGTTTGGTGGTGCTTGTCGTGTATGGATATCAAGATGATGAAGCCTGTTCAGGTTCGAAACGTTCTGTAATTCACTTTTTAACAGGAAATGTTTAAACTAAAATTTACATAAACTTTGAAATTATTAATATCTTCAAAAATATACTCTATATGTAATGCTTATTTCATTGATAAAAATCTGTGTAAAATATATAGGTTTAATTATATAGATATTCAAATGACAGTGCACGATTAAACACAGAGGCATAATTGTGAACTCTGCGACTTAAAGGGGGCATTGACACTATTGTAATAAAAGACGATTGTAATTTGCATAGCAGGTGATATTGATACTTTAAAACACGGGGATCATGGCAAGTGTCTATTCATTATGCAGAAACGTAGGAGATTACAGTGCCCACCCTACAGTGGGCGATGATAATACACGTGACTTAAACCATTTACAAATCTATTTTGATGTCATACTTTTGTAATGGAATTGATGTATGGACATTTATTTGCCTATGATTATAAATAATTTTCAAATAGAAGATTAATTCCCTAAGTAACTATTACAGAAAATATGTTTTTTTCTAGGGAAATGGATATAAATATAATCAATTTATATATTTTAATCTATAAATGTACTATTTTATGATTAAATTTTCACTATTAAAAATACGACCAAGGATATTGGGAGTAGATCAAAATGTATACTAATGTAGATGAATTATTCCGTTAAGCCCATCGAAAGGTTACGAGTAAAATAATCAATGCATTATCACTCATTGTGTTTTTATGAACCTATGGAACGCATTGTTAATAGACCTCGCCTTTTAAAATATGTTTATGAATTTCCTGATTGCATCGCCCTCACTTGATGTCGTCATCATTCTTCCATGTTGATTTTTTACGTGTTTAGCTATAACGTTTGTAGCATTTCAGTGCATTAATTTTAGTAAGTATAAGTTTTAAACGTAATTTTCACGTTAATTATGTGTAGAAAAACGCTTTTAAAAATCAGTATAAGTGCCATTGCTTTTTTGTGATAACTTTAAGCGCTGCATTTAATTAGAGCGGGGACAAATGAAAACTAAATTTTACACCAGACCAATATGTGACGCAATTTGTCTAAAACTTGATTAATTTTAATTAAATTAAATGCGTACCGTACCTTATACCTGTAGGAAACGCGGCATTAATTTATATGCTTTAAAAACCACGTAATAAAAGTATATAGCACAGATCCTAACAAGTACGCTGCCAATGCTGATTGCTATTTCCGATTTAGATATTCTATTATACTACTGTTTCTATTGAAAAATAATAATAGAAACAATACACTCGTAATCAATTATACCCTCGCCTATGTTGTTCTATCTTTCATGATCCCCACTTGACCATTAATGGCGTGTTTTAGGTCGTTTAGAAAGTCCCTGGGATCATTCACAATCCATTTGAGCTCGATTGGACAATTTAACAATTGACCATAATGATCTCCAAGTGATACTTGACCCCAGGCTGAGATTTCGGAGATGCCAGTGGGTCTCAATTACCAAGTTGAATTGTATTATGTAGTATTTTTACTACCTTTAGGGTTTTTTATTCTAATGACCTATGACCCTGGATCGGCTCCGAACATATTGAGGATTTGGGCACGGTTTGTCCCGAGTCGGTCTGAAAATCTAAAATAAACCTATATTAAACCAACCAATGTTGATAAAGTATATCAACGCAAACACACAGACAAAACCCTTTTTCCAGGAGTGGCGAAGGTGAAAACTATACACATGAAAGTTAACCCATAAAAATATATCCATGTTGCTTTTTACGGGTAATTTTGGTGTATTTTATCTTTCTTTCTACCTCCTACACGCAAACACATACTCTTGAATTTGAAATCGATACTAAATAACTATTATATTAATCGTCACTGTATACGCCTGTTGCGCTCAGTCTTACAGCATGAATTAACATTGATAGTATTATATTACGTTATCGACTAGCTGACGATAGTTCATAATATTCTAGTATCAGACTTCATTGATGCCTGATTTTTTCAAGTATATTGTGATGTGAGATTTACCTTCACGTACGCTAACCCTAAGATTGCTAACGGCCACGTTAACTATAAACATATTAGAGGGGCGTTACCAAAAGAGAAGTATAGAGTAGGCCTAGTCTTAGTTGTAACAGTCTATGTGTCTCTTTATGTAAAGAGTGAATTTTTTTTAGAGTGACTTAAAAACAAGTGGAAGTGACCCGAGAAAAAAGAGTGAATTATCAGCACTCCAAATTCACTCTTTTGGAGTGAATGTTTTGGAAATGAGTGAGTCATTTCCCTCCTAAAGTGTAAACTTTCAATCGATTGGATTTCATTACTTTTGGAGTAGTCCCTCAGTACTGAAAGAGTGGATAATTCTTGTAATGAGCCAAAGGGTGTACGTGTTGTTTATTAAATCTTCATTCACTTTAACTATTTGAAACTAGATGACATTTTTTGATACAACTGCACTCGTTTTGTAAATAGGCCTAAGTGAAATTCACTCGTTTGGAGTGAATTTTAAAAAGAGCGAGTGACCAGAATGACGAGTGAATCATCATCACATTTTAGAAATATTGAAATATTATATTAAATAAATTGAATGTCTGTATGATATTTAATACTATATAATTTAATTTATCTTTGAATACTTGTTAATAATAGCTCAGTAAAAGCTCTATAATTTCAATACTGATAACGTATATCTTTCAGAGAATCTAGTCGTTTAAAATTTGCTAAATCTGAATTAAACGATAAAGTTCTTAACTTACACCTAATAGTGGGGAATATCGTTGAAATAACCACCCTCACTTTGATAATCACACGCTATAGCCTGTGGGCCTATCAGGTGTAGAGAAGCATGGTTATAACTGTACAGTACTGTATAATATTAAAACGGTACACACGGCTTGGTTTCAAAGGATTATATTTAGCTTCGTATCACATTTTGTAAGAAAGCGTATGGTATGTGTCAAGTTAGTAGTGGATATCAAATGTTTCTGAACATAATATTAACGTTGAAACTATAATAACGAAGTTTCTTATTGTATTTCTTACATGACTTAAATGTTTGCAATGGATACAACTAATTAATTATGGTGTTGAGCTGAGGAATTAGTAGTCACCAGTGCCGTAGCCATCATGAGGCAGACGAGGCGGTCGCGTCGTCTGAAATGTTCAAAATTTGGCTTTTTAAGGGAGACTCATCCTCTGACCTTCTAGGCCTACTGGGGGTTCCATTCCCTGAAATCCTACGTGGCCCCCAGCCTTTGCCTCGTCTGTTTTTCAACTCTGGCTACGGCCCTTGTCAGGTCATCACATATTTGTGTGTTTATGTACAACAGCGAGTTTCCTCTCCACTTAAAGGATGAGAACTGCACCATGCTTTCTAAACTACCTAGGCATAGGGAGTGGCGCTATTGGGACGTGGACAACAACCTGCTGATATGGTCAGGTGCGATTTGAAGGCAATGCTAAATACCAAGAAAAAACGTCACTCTAACATCATCATCGTTATCTGACAATACCGGTATTAGTTTCATTCCTTCTATCACTTTCTTCCCCGAATTGTTTCTCTACAATATATTCCCGTTTAACATTACGTGTACATTCCCATTACAGGGTGTGGTAAATTTTACCATACATTCTCAAAAAAATGTAGGGTAATTTTAAATTAACCACATCACTGACTTATCACATAAAATGTTTACAAAAGATAACAATTTATTGTACAGCTAAGCAATCAAGTGGAAACTTATCCATTTATCCATTGTGATAAGACTTGACAAATTTTTTTAATGGGGATGTACACATAATTAATTATTTCTTCGTTTTAAAATAGCTATTAATGTTCTTTTTCCTCTACTCTCTCTTTTACTTTTGTTCATTTGATAGGTTTATTCTAGCTAATTTTCTTTATTTTTATATCCACATAAAGACTCCCATTATTTATTTTTATTAATTCTCTTCCATGTTTAAAACCACATTTGCGACTGACCAAATCACGTCTATACTTTCCTCTGCTATCATTGAATCTAAATGGTCCCACTTATTCCACTTTTATGGAACCCCTCTCTGTGGCATTCTCATTGGCTTTTTAGCATTGATCTCAAAAATCATTTTTCCCTAACATATTCATTGTTAACCTTTCTTGTTTTAAAATATCTAATAATGTTCTTTTCTTCTTTACTGCATCTTTCTTTTTTTAACATATTCATTGTAAGTGAAAAGACATTGATTGGTCGTCAGCATAATTCTATGAATTCAGAAAAATTCCTTCTACAGCAGTGTCATTATCCACTTTGACTATTGCCAGTTCCACTTTATTATAAAACTCATTAATGTACTGTTTCCATTTGATTATAATATAATTGCTTGTCAACTACTTTTCTACATTATATACTTCACTATTTCTGTTGGTTGGTCGGTTGATTGGTCTGTCGGACCACACCAAGTTTAACATAAGTCTACCATTTTATAAAAAATTTTCCAATTGTAATAAACTATTGCATAACATGGTCGGTTACCATGTTGGTGGAGACAATTCGCTCTGCTGAAGAACTGTTTAAAACGAAGATTATAAACGAAGAAAACAATGAAAAGAAACCTGAAGAAACTCCTGGAGCATCAGTGCCTATAGAGGCAGAAACCTTACGACAAAATTGCTCTAGCTCTGGATTCTCTTTTACATATACTGTACTTACTTAAAATACATTGTATACAATTTGGATAATGAAATGGATAGGACTGTGTAGATATAGATAAACTTCCAAACACCTGCATTAATAAGAAAGGCGAGGAAATACATTCATGCTATATTGAGGTTTTTTTCTTACACATCGTTTGTCTCCAACTGTATAACATATGCAATGTAGAATCCGGAATATGATATTCAAATATATTAATCGCAATAAAAATACAGATCATTCTTAGCCTACTATAATTTTCTTTTCCCTTTAACCTGATAAATAATTTAAGTCAACAATTACACTCATATTTCCTCTTTTTGTAGGATTCGTATATTAATCTAATGATTATTTTAACGGCAATTTTAACCGTCAGTAACTAATACAGTAAGCAATTTTACGGTTTCAATTGCGCATGTGCAGATTAAGGTCAAGTGATAAAACGACGCGCGGCAATCATATTCCTTTCAATATGAGCCGCGCGTCGTTTTGTTACTTTACCTTGGTAACGCACATGCGCAGTTGAAACCGTGAAATGGCGTATTGTTCAGTATATTAAAAAATATCGTATATTTGCAAAACTGTTAAAAAGTCCACGTGGAGGCTACAGCATTGGCATTTGGTATCCAACGGCTCTATTTATTGTTACCGTACTATATGTTTTTGCTGATATCATTAAGGTTTGTTTCTCCAATTTCATTTTCAACTCGTCATACAGAAAAGGTTTTTGGATTTTGAACAGTAATATAAATAATTATATTTAAATTAATAGATAAATTCTTCTTCTTTCGAGCCGGTCAATACAATGACTTCATAGACAGACATATATAACAACGTACTGTAGACCCACACATCTAGCTTATTTTGTGATGTTGTAAGTTCAATTTCGTTAACATTTCAACGAATTTAATTATAATGTCTATTTGTGATTGTTTCGCAAATGGCTCTGGTAGCCGTTTTTCTTCAACAGTCTATGACTTTTTCGAGGTTTGAGTTGACTTGTTGTAGAACCACATTATCATCGCTGTCAATTTGCTCGCCTAGCTGAACGCATTCGACAGGGTAGGTTAAATTGGATGCTAACCCACATACCTATCTATCACGTGTATATACAGTACTCTGTTTGAGGGAACCGATAAACAACCGGAAGTTTAAGGTGACTTCATTTGCATTAATTATTCGTGAATAATGAGTGTTTTCACAAAATAAAATATTACTTAAAGTAAACAACCTAGAAGATTCCCAGCGGTTCATCTGCACACAATACATCACATGTATGCAAAGCTTCATCTTTCAAAAAGGTACGACCTGGATGCTTATATGCTTACAATGCCTTAGTAGTTGGCCAAAATTTGACATCTTACGTACTATTGTCGAAAGCGACAACACAAGATTTCCATTACTTGAAAATCTAATAAGTATCCACATCGCGTGTGTCTTCAATAAAGTTGTTCCACACTTGTCATCTTTGTGCTATACTACACAATGAAAATGAGCTTGAAAAGAAATCAGATTGGTTTATTAAGAAATTTAAACCTTTTATTTAGTGACCGACTAAAAATTTCAACCTAATTGTACATTGTTACCTTAGAACCAAATACACACTAACCTGACTGATAAACATCAATTATATTTCATCAAACTTGACAGTATTAGGTGAAAATGCTTAAAGTATGGCATATGTAATTTAAATGTAAACAAAGAAGGTAATATAACGAATGCTGCTTACCCATTGGATTTTAAGGGAGGGGTTAGTAATACAGTATGGGTTACATCCTGTGGTGGAGTCCTCAAACTCGGTATCATCATTGATATGTTAAAATATACTACTGCTGCTTCTGCTACTGCTGCTACTGTTACTACCTACTGTTACTACCTACTGTTACTACTACAGTTACTACTGTTGCTACTATAGCTGCTTCTGCTGCTACTGCTGTTGCTAATGCTGCAGCTACTACTACTGCTGATGCTGCTGCTACTGCTGTTGCTACTGCTGCTGCTAATACTACTGATGCTACTCCCACAGCTACTACTACTGCTGCTACTACTACTACAGGAACTACTACTGTTGCTACTGCTGTTACTACTCCCACTACTGCTTCTACTGATACTACTGCTGCTACTCCCATTGCTACTACTACTAGTACTACTACTATTATTACTACTTTAACTGCTTCTGCTGCTACTACTACATATTTAGGGGATGCTTTAGCAACTTTTACTTAACAGTGCTATATTAATGTCTGTAAACACTTCTAAATAATTACAAATAAATCAATGGGTACACTTTAAATATGATCCCTGATTTAAAATGTACGAATTTAGTAATCTAGTTATCAGACGCATAGACAATCCAATGATGGCCACATCAGGTAGCAAAACCTATATAGGCCTATTATATCACACACCACATCCCAAATATTAAAATAAACAAGAAATATTTTTTTACGAAAAACCTGTACCGCTCGGCCATAGGACTCTTCCTCACTTAACAGCTATCTCTAATTCGTAAACGTAAATCAGCTCCTGAAAATGTTATTTTCTAAATTGGTGTATGTTTATTTGTTCCACGACTCCGATCGGCGCAATTATTTCTGGATATGTATATCAGTATTATTTTTTATGAGATTTATTCGGATTTTCCAGACGATTCTTGGTAGTTGTTTTTTTTTAAATTCCTATCCCTTTGTAGTGTATACTACCGCAACACTACTGTTTCTTATCGCTGGTCCCTCTTGTTCGTATCTGATTAGAGGTGCGGCGCTAAAAATGTATGAAACTTGGGGCATTTTCATAATGAATAGATAGATATGACTCTGCTACAACTGGTTCGTACATTACTATTGATTTAAACAAAATTTCCAGACTCGTGAACTACATATTTCACGAGCAGTAGACGTTTATGGTGCATATTACAAATGGAAGAAGACAGTAATGAATGATATGGCCCGTTTATCTTACTTAGAAATAATACTAATCTGACCCTAATACGAATGGGCGATCGAAATTGGCGCAGATAAAATGACAAATGGATTGGGTAAAATATCAGGAAAGGGGTTTGAATTAATCAGCAAAATAACATGAATTGTTCATAAAAATTAAAAATCGGCGTCGATATGACAAATTTCGTTGTCAAAATATCGAGAAATGTGTTGGAGTGTTTTGGTTTGTAGATTATAGCAATTTGAAGTGTTCAGAATGATTCAAAATTTGGCGTAGATAATATCACAAATGAAGTAGGTTAAAAATTATGAAAGGGGTTAGAAGTAACATGAATACCTATGATGCACAGAATTAGCGTAGATAAATTGACAAATAGAGTACGTAAAAGTAATGTTTGGAAATGTTTGAGTTAATCAAAAAAATAATATAATTTTTTCTAAATATTTGAAAAATGAGCGTAGATTAAATGATAATTGGAGTAGGTAAAATATTAGCAAAGTAGTTTGACTCAACAAAAAACATGAATTGTTGTTAAAGGTAAAAAGGTTCAAAATTTGCGTGATAAAATAACAAATGACGTGGGTAAACTATCAAAAAGTGGGTCGGAGTGAAAAAAATAACGTGAATTGTTCCTACTGGTAAAAATGTTTGTTTTAAACGAGGATTGTAAAAATTGTTATAAATACTTGCTTTTTAGGTCAACTCGAAACAGTATGAAAATGCCCGCGGAAAATCGACGACGCTTGTTGCCGAAAATTCCTGAGGCGGTATTTATTGAATAAAGGAATAAAATATAAAAACGACTTTTCCTCTCATAAGTTGCATGGACTTTACATCATTCTTAACGTCCTATTCTCTTATTAATCCTATTTATTGACATAATTCAAACATTATTATTATAAATAGTGTTGAAGTCCAACGGAAAGTTAACCATGGTTTGCACATGCCCATATAATACCAAAGCAAACTATGATTGATTGCATCGTTTTGACGAGACAATCAAATCTTGTTTGCGACATCATTTGACATATTGAAGAAAATGCCCATGACATTTCAACTAAGAACATACAAATATTTTTTACCATGGGTGCATCGCTACTTTTATTCAATTGGTCATCACTGCAGGTGTCTAAAGACGATTACAAAGTCCGTATTGGAAATAAATCAACGGAAAAGTAATTCTTTATAATTAATCAATCATTACTGCTTTCTAATTTGACAATTTTACAAATGTATGAGTGAGCATACAACACCCACATTTGAAACATTTCTGATTTTACCATTAGTATTGTATTAAACTAAACTTATCCGATATTTTTTATGCAGAATTATCCAACGTTGTATTAGTGTTAGTGTTTGTATTCATTTAACATAGTCGTTTTCAAACCTATTGGGTATCAAAAGTACCGTATGCAAAATAAAACTAATGTTTCCCAACAATTTCGGTATTATATAGCAGTAATTTTAATTCGATGATATTTCTGATTTCTGAACGATTGGAAGTGATTATAATAACAATTGAAAATGAATTTACAAAAAAATGCAATTAATTTTAAAAAATAAGTTGAACAGTGTTAATGGTGTGTGAAGTCCATCATATACGGTAGGCCTACATACCGATAGCTGAATGAGTGCTGTAATGAGCCCATCCATTGTACCAAACATAGACATTGTTACACCGTACCATCGAAGCTATCAAGCGTTAAAAACTTGTTTTCCTAGTGGAGAACCAATCACTTTCTGTCAAAATTTTTGGGCATTATTTAAATCGAAAATCATAGATATTGCTTCTTTATTTAGGTCACTAATTTTGCTAGACTATAAGTCTAGACAATCGCCTAAGCATGGAGTCATATGGTTGGTCCGTGTTCTATTGCCAGCCGGCTAACTTGACAATAAGCATTTTCACAGTTTCAACTGCGCATGTGCACGACTAAGGCCAAAGTAACTTAAACTTCCAACCAACTAATCGCGAGTAACATCTTTGTATTACTTTGACCTGGCTTCACCTTGCTAACGCATATGCGCAGTTGAAACAGTGAAATAGTTTATTGTCTTTATAATGCGTGCCATACTTTACTATAGCAGACTGTATGACAGTATTCATAAAATACGCAGTTAAATTTTACTTTCCGAATGGTGGTGGTTGCATTCTTACCATGCTGTGGACAGCAGAATGTAGCGTCTGTTTCGGGTAGCAAGACACGGTGTGACCCTTAGGGGCGTAGAAAGTATGAGTGCGTAACATCTGGTCCACAGCGCCTTGAGGCTATATTGTATAAGTCGCTATAAATCTAACTAATAATAAATCATAATAATAGTTGTTGCTTCTATAGCGCTAACTGGATCGACGATCCCTCTAAGCGCTGTACAATTTAAAAGAAGGAAAGGCATTAAGCTACCCCCGCCGGACGCCATCCCGGTATTCCATGGTTTCGGGGAAGAATTGGAAGTTCAAAAAGATAAGATTTTAGTTTTGCTTTGAAGACATCAACTGATTGTGCTCGTTTGATATTGGTCGGAACATGTTCCAGAGTGCAGGTCCTGCTGCTGCAAAAGACCTTCCGTACACCGTGGATGTGTCTTTGGTACAGAAAAAAGGCATTTGTAAACAAGTACATTACAACAATGGTATTTTTTAAAAATATTTTTAGATAAATAAGTCATTTTGGAGGGAAGATAAACATTTAGTAGAAGTGTATTCTCACTCAAAAATGATGTATTAATCTATAGAAAGTTGTTAGGTTTTCGAAACCGAAGTGAAGAAACTGAAACTCGATGTTTCTCTCCGACAAGTATGTCAACATCCATTTAGTCAAGTTTGACAAGAAAACAAAAAAACACAAATGCCAAACTATAGAGATACATGGTGAAAGATTAATGTTATTTTTCCATTATCAATTTATTTATACACGCCATGCATTTTTCCATTATCAATGTATTAATAAACGCGAGGCGTCGATTTATACGTGATGTTTTTAAGTTAAACAGTGTACACTCACTGCCCGAGGCACGTCTGAACGCACCATTGACAAAAGTTACAGACAGGGACTGAAGACTTACTGGGAACGAAGGTAATAGTAATATTAAGTAAAATAAATTGTTCTGGGGTTTAATAGTGTTAAATATAAAACCAAATCGCACTAGTCACTACCAATTCCTGGGTTCGAGTTTTGTAATGGTCTAGTATGAAATGCCGAAACAGTCAAAATAGGCCTATAGTTAATAATCAAGTCTTTGGATCTAACGACAACTTTATTGATTTGTAAGGAAATGGTTTCATATTAAACAGGTCTAAGACTCGAATGTATCACATACATTTAGTTCCATGTCATAGAGCTGGTGTGATTAATTTTGACAACATTAAACGCTCCAATTAACCACATAGTTCAATTTTACAACTGTATCTTTACAATTCAATTAAACGCAATTGACAGCAATTACGCCTAAGAATACATAACATCAGCTGGACCACATCAACGTGGATTTACAGTTTCAAAGGACTAAATCAAAATGAACCAATATCATTTGTAGATTTCACTTTCGTGTAATTCTCTTAATTCTGAAACTTAGTCACAGGATTAAAACGTCTATTTTTGTCAGTAAATTGTCACAATTATGAGAGAGTTTCATTGCATCTTTGTGACATGTTATTCAAAACAGTATGTCCATTATCCAGAAATTGCTGAGCTTAGATTTTAATCAATTCACTTATTGTAGGCTATGTAGGATATGCATAATACATATCACTAAGAATAGAAACATAATACTGGTTTGGTTGTCTGATGAAAGAACATCTTTGATTCAGATTTGGACATGACTTTTCGACTACCAAGTTAAGTTCTATACCAGTAGACCACTAGGTAGATATTACAAATTGTTTCATTGTTTAGGCCTACAATTAGAAAAAAAATCTTAAAAATAACATTAATTTAATTGCACTTTTTGCAATAAAAATCATTTCCAGGTTTTATATGATTTCATCAGTGCGATTAAGTAAAATGATGCATGGATAGAGTTAGAGGGGTCTATTTTTCAAATAATTTTGACTCATCACTAGAGTGGTCGATGATGACAGTCAGTTTTGTTACAACTTTAACACTTCAACCACAACCATGATAGGACTGGTGTGGATAATAACCCTAAACTACACCCCTCTCAAAAATACTTTAATTCTGAAAAGAACGAAAAATAATAAAATTAGCGCACTAACTGTGCTTTTTCCGTGTAAAGGTGTAAATTCAACAAATTTCGATAGGGCCAACTTCAGTCCAACAATGGCGGGGTTGAGGTTAATAATAGATTTTTCTGTTGTACCAATCAGCATCAAACCTTTTATTATTTTTCCATTTATCATTCAATTGTATCGATGTTCTTCCTTATTGTAACGAATCCATTCCATCATTGCATTATAACATACAGAATACAAAAGAATGTATAATGTATACTCCAAGTAATAAAAAATATATAATGCATACTCCAAGTAATGAGATAAGCGTAATAGTGTCAAGACTCGATATTTCAGCATTAATCTTGTCATCGTCAGGATTTATCAAGTAATAGAATACATAGTATTTTTCGTATTGGGATTTACTATATTGTGACATTTATTATGTTATCGTCAGGAAATCATCGAGAACTTAACAGTTATTTACTAAATATTTTTGTCATTGATTGCGCATATTGTTTTAATGTTTTTTTAATGTAAATATTTCGACTAATGGATATTGTAAGCCGCATTGTCAATTCTATTGATATCATTGACTGTCATGTATTATGATGATAAAAATATCAACCATTGAATTGTAAATGCAACATCATCAAAATTAAAGTTCATCATGGGTTCTCATGGTAAATTTGACGAATCTTAAAACCTTCTAAAGACACATTCACGAAACGAAATAGGTTTTAAATACCCATCGGTGAACCTAAAACGTTTCTTATTGTGGCGTCTTAAATGTTCTAATAAGGGTTTCATTTATAGGCCTAAAGGACATCAATTAATCCATTTTATCCTTCGTTTTTTAAAGTGTATAACTGGTTCGTCTTTGATGACAAACAACAAACACGTAAGCGCGCGTACAGCAAAGCCACCCGTACAGATATCACTGCGCGCGCGTTTTGCTTTTCTCCATGCGCCTTCCTGTACAGGAGTATAACATTGTGTGTTGGTGGTGTAATTGGCGAATTTTACACAGATCAATGTTTCGTATTTATTGCAGAAAAAACATCTTATGGCAATACTAAACAAAATAAAACTAATCTTTTTAACTTACCTGTATTTTATCAGGCTACCAACAAATTACTGTCCGTAGCAAAATCTCAGTTATTAGATGCGATCGTAATGAAGTAGTTTTTATCTCTGCAATCCTTCGCCAAACTTACCTAGGTTTTCATCGGCGCGCAACGATCCTATTGGTCAGCGTTTCGTCATCGACTACGTCATAAGTACTGCGTGGAGTATGCGTGTCGGTTAACTACTCGCCTTTGTTACTGCAATTTGAAGTTTTGCGTTCATATTTTCTGGCTAATTACACTCAACATCATCTCCCCCGTATCGTCGCTATTGACCATCTCCAAGATTCATTTGATCGCACCAGCGACACAATATAATAGATGACAGATTTTAAATGAAAACGTCAAACAAATACCTGGCTAGTTTATTAGTTTCAAGTCGAAGATTTGGTGGAAGAATAAATCACAATAGGCCTGGCTAATCAGTTATAACCATGCGTAGGAAAGTCAATGCACTTAAATAGGAAACAATCAATACCACTGAATTATATTGATACAATAACATTTTGAGACGGTACCAATCATATACCTAATTATTCAGAATGTGGCAGTCGAAGATTTATTAATTTATTTCTCACTGAATGAATTATGTGATCATGTGCTGGTAATTTGGGTTTACTTAAATATTTTCAGTAGTAGAATGCAACGTATTATTGATGTATTTGACCTAAATTAGCTTTCCAGTGATACCGACGATGTACGTTCAAATATTTGTATAAATGTATCTGATTTAAAACTGTTTTTACGTATAAAATACTGGGTATTTATTAAGAAGATAATTGTAGGTGTGTTTGTTTAGCTTATTTATAAATTTTGTCAGTCACGCGCGTGTACAGAAAGGCGCGTAAAGAGACGCAAAACGCGCGCGTACAGAGTAGCGCGTGAAGAGGCGGAAAACGCGCTTGCAGTGATTAACAAGTGCGAGCGTCCATTCATAATAACCCAACTCATCCCGTACATGATTGTTATAATTTACACCGATTAGGTATTGGACTCTTTTCTCCTTGTAGTCATACACTGTGATAGAAACACGCTTTTACAAAATTCTGTTCACATCTTTAATTTTCATCTATTTTTAAAATAAACTTTTAAAACCTCTTTTGACCATTTTAACGTTATTAAATGTTTTACATACAATATATGCAATTTTCATGGTGCTGTATGTTTATCACGGTCAAATTTTCGAAATTCTGTACAGCTAATTTTCTTTGTGTGTTTTTTGGAAAACAAATAACATTTCTTGAATCTTATGTTTATGTAAACTACGTAGTGAGTTCAAAAACATCACCAAATCATCACAATTTAAAACAATTAGGTAAAAATAATAAAGAATATCGAGCACGCGGTAGCTACCGGAAGTCGAGTATAAGATGATTGACGTTTAGTTGACTTCCAATATAATATCTAGACCTTATGAAACCAAACACTTAAGTAGACCTACTAGAATCAATAACAATGCCAATACATTACACTATTGTCAATGTGCATATTCTCTAGGCTCTATCTAATACAACCGCTTCGTTGTTTATTAAACGATGTATGTATCCGCCAGATATGATATTACAGCGATGATTAATGACTTCGGTACCGACAGTAGAATGAAGATACTAGGACAGGAAAATTAATATTTAACATACAATTATTATCTTTATAATTATTTAGAAGATGAGCATAGTTGCGTTGATTGAATAATTTCGCCATTCTTGACCCCTTCTCAACTTAACGATCCAGTAACGATATTTTATACCAAAATTTGATTGTTTAATTACTAGGTTAGTAGGTTAATCAAACGTTAAAATGACACATGAATTGTTCAAAACGATTCTTTTTTTAATGCGTCATAGATGTAGGAAACGTTGGAAGGTGTCAATATATTTTTATATATAGTGAGGTTTCGCAACTTTACGAAATACGAAAACGAAAACGGATACGTCACACTTTCATTTTTGAAAAGTGCTAAATGTTTTCAAAAATATATCAATTTTTTCACCTATGAACCATTGATGATCTTCCTAAAATATTCACTAAATATGACAGACATTCAAGGTGTTCTATTCAACTGTTACAAGAATTTATGACGTATCCGTTATCGTTTTCGTATTTCGTAAAGTTGCGAAACCTCGCTAATAATAGAAATTAACGACTAATTATGACTCACGGTGCCCATTATGTCATGAATGTATACTCCAAGTGAGTGGCAGAGAAAAGACAAATGAGGCATAAGTGACAAAGCTAGTTTTCCACAATAGGCAGAAACAAGAAAATGGTTAAAATTTTCAATATTTTGTTTATCTCAAAAACATACATTCAACTTCCAAACTACATTAACAATTTACAGATATATGATAAAGAAACTGTCAAAATGGGAATTTAAAAGAAACCTGCTTAGTCGCAGTATAATGATAGGCAATTTTCAAATGCATTTTTCTCAAAACTTACATTCTAAATGTTCGAATTGTTATTGTTCATAGCTTTGTAAGGGGGCATCGTATGAAACTGATTTGTTTTTACATGTTAAAGATAACTATATGTTGTTTCATAATTCATAAATAACTCAATTTTCAGTTTTTCGACTTAAATGCCTCATTTGATTTGGCCCTGCCACGTGATCGTCTAAAGGTGTGTTTTCTAAGTATTGAAGTGGATCTTCCCTACCAAACTCACCTCCTTGTTCCATCTGTCTTTTTGTGTCCCCCAACTTTAAACATAAATTCTACGCCAGTAAATGTATCTATCATATCTATACATTACTCCTTTGGTCACCATTGCATTTAACTTTTGTTTTATTATTTATTATCCTGGTGGTTTCAAGTTTGGTTTGGTTTCTTATAAATATCTCTCGTTCAGCACATGGAATGGTCAATTGGTTGTTAAGTTGGTTAGATGGTCAGATGCCCGCAGTGCAGGTGGATCTACGCAGGGAGGTAAGAGGCACACCACCAATTTTATTCAAAATAAGATTTCACAAGTTTAAAACGATTGCGGTTCACTATAATCTCCATAACATTGTCACCAAAAGAAACGAGAAAGTCGAAAATTTAGTGAAATAACCATTTTTGTTGTTTGTTAAACTAAAATCTGGACTGGCTTGAATCCACGTGTCAGGGTATCTGAACTATGGCACTGCTAAACCTCGTATTCATAATTGTTTGAAAGAGATCATTCGCTTGGCAGAAGTGGACCCAGATTTTAGGGGAGGCAGGTGTGGATCAATCGTGGCCTACTTAAGCCCAAAACATATTGCACTTCTAGATGCCCGGATGACACTATTACACATTAAACAGAGTAATACTGTTTAAATTTAAACAGTTTAGGTAGCCTATGCATGTTTCATCATCTGAAAAAAATAGCATAACCCTATCAGCTCCATCCTGGTTCGACTGAGGTGCAAACATGTCGCACGTGTAGATGTTAAGAAAAGTGTCACAGTGTAGCGCAATTGAGCAATTACACTGTGGAATGATTGTTAAAGATATAATCACAGCTACCTCAGCCCAACCATGGTTGGGTCTGAGGTTTTACAATATGGCATCTTCAGACGTACGGATATTTTAAAGGTGTCACAATATAACCCAATTGAGGCATGGTTTGTAAGAAAGCACGCTAACCTCAGCTCCACCATCATGGGCTGAATATAGAACGATGGAACTTTGGATTTTCAGAAATGGCACTCAGACAATTCTCTTAAATCAACACACTACTATATAATCGTTCAGCTCGCTCGTCCTTTTCTAAAATGCTGCCATGCCGTATACGATGTCCACAGTTGAGAACACACTTTCTCTTTTTTTTTTCTTACTCTGCTCACTTTTGAATAAGGCTATCTAACGACCTCCCTGTATCCAGAGTTCACTCACCTTAAGACCTAGTTATCTTTGCAATCAGTTTCACTTAACTGCTTTTATCATTTTCATTTAATTTTATTGCAAGTGTTTCAATTTTTGCTCTTAGCGCCGGTGGCAAATTATATGTTTAATTCAAATAGGCCCGTTACATTTTTTGCATTATTATTTATTATACCTGTATTTTCCCGACTGTTGGTCCAATATGTTTCAAACTTAGCAGGCAGTATGATTTTCGGTCATCTCATCTGTTACTCAATCGGTATACCGACCTCTTTTGTGGTAGGTTTACGACTTATTAACAATTCATTTTAATCATATTTTTTCAGTTAGTTTAAAGAAGAACTCCGGGATTGAAATTTCAATGGATACATCTATAGAACAACTAGTTGTGACCTAATTGACAAAATTTCACAACATTTGGACAATTAAATAATGAAGGAAAACACTTTCCAAAGTAGGTCTTAAGTCAAAAAGTGGTTGTATTTCTCATATTACACAATGCTAAAGAATAGGAAAATTACGGATTTTAAAAGAGTTGTGTTTTAAAACTGTATTAGAGGTTATATTAGAATATACCTGTGTTCTAATGTGAATTTGGCAGCTATTTCCAATTATGTAAGTTAAATTTATAATATGATTTTCGTTTTCAAGCACAACCCTTTCAAAATTTCCGATGTTTCTATTCTTTACCACTGTGTAATTTGAGTAGTAGTCGCACTTTTGATTTGGAACTCACATGTTTTTTGCCATTATCGCATTGTCCAGATATTGTAAAATTTTATGTGTTAGGTCACAACTAATTGTCCTATAGATTTATTTATAAAAAGTTTAATCCCGGAGTTGTCCTTTAACCTCCTCGTAGTCGTAATAAGAGAGCCTATTTACTTTACTCAAAATGAAGGGGCACTGTAGCTTGGTGGTTAGCATGTGATACGACACGAAATATAAAACATAAAATTAAAAAACAACCTCGCATACTAAACGATTTGACCACTATCTAATGCTATTTCGTAGAATCGAATCCATGTCATGTACGGTGGTTTGCACACCAATATGAGGCTGATCCAAGCCAAAGGAGCGTTAAGTCCTAAAACTAGTTTTCCGCAATAGTCAATTTTTTTTTTTTTCAAAATGTGTGTATTTCAAAAGATACAGTATAAGCATTCAACTTTCATACTAAATTAACAATTTTCAGATACAGTATATAATCAAAAGTGCTCAAAGTGCAACTTAAAATGGCACTGCTTAGTCACGGTACTGATAAGCACTTTCCAATCGTAGTTTTCTCTAAACCTGCATTTTAAATAATTCTCAAGTTTAACTTTTGGACAAACTAATAGATTTTACTGACCTGACTGACAGTTTCAGACACCTTGTTCGGTGTCCTTCTTCAGAGTGACGGCTCTGTTGTTACTAAGCAATCAGATGACCGGTAGGTGGCGGTCTTCTAACCACAGGGTCGTACACTTTCCGAAGAAGGACATCGGACAAGGTGTCCGAAACTGTCAGTCAGGTCAGTAAAATCTATTGATTTGTCCAAAACTTAGAATTATCGTATCTTCAAACCAGATGAACCAATGTTCCAAATTTGATTGTTCAAAACTTCGTAAAGAAACATCGTATTAAAAATAATTCGTTTCCTAATTTAGGTATAACATTTTTTAACTTTCGACTTATTTCTCCTTTGCCATATTTTGTCGCGAATATTTTTGTTTTGTTTTTTTAATCGATCTATGTAGAATGCTGTGTGATGGTAGTCAGCCATTTTTCAATATAATTCCAGCGCAATTAATTTTACATCTTTTCTTTCTTCATTTTATTTTCAATTTATAAAATAATATATTATCTTAAATAGGTAGTTTCAAGGTAATTAAATCTTCAAAATGTGCTTAAAATTTATGTTTGTATAAGTTATAATGATCTTTTGTAGCCTGTTTAGTGCTAGGTTGATGCAAAGTTCAACGAAAATTCAATTTACCGAGTTGTTGAATTTACGACAATACTGAAACATACAAACCAAATGCAGATAATTAAAATTAAGTTAATAAATCTTAGGCCCACTTTTTAATAGCAAACATAAACTACTGCTTTATAGTGTATCTTGCCTGGACTTTGCGAACGAAGATTCAGGAAGACGTTTGACCACGTCTACTGGAGGCTCGATTGTGACTGACAGGTCCCATGCGAACAAGGCAGGTCCGGCCACAACGGCTGCAGAGAAAAAGTTTGATGTGGTGATTGTGTTTTGGTGTTTCGATTTGTCCTCTTTTTTTATTTTATCCTCAAGGGCTAGCAAAACATAAACTACTGCTTTAGAGTGTGACACATAAGCTATAATGTAAATAAAGGGGTAGGGTTGAATAGACAAATGGGGATGGTTGAATGTGAACTGCTAGGGTGAACTCACACTATCTGGAAAGTTTGGCAAAAATGATATATGGCATCTTAAACGTTGATTGTCGAAGACCACCGAGCTGCATCGCTGAATGCTACCATTTTTTATCCTTTTTAAAATATGTACCGTAATTATATAATTTAATTATTATAAATTGTGGCAGAGCCAAGCCAAAGGAAGCATAAGTCAATAAAATTGAAAGTTAAATTATTTTTATGAAACTACAGATTATTATCTTTTATCATCATCATCATCATCATCACCATCATCATCATCATCATCACCATCATCATCATCATCATCATCATCACCATCATCATCATCATCATCATCATCATCACCATCATCATCATCATCATCATCATCATCATCACCATCACCATCATCATCATCATCACCATCATCATCAGGCTATATTTTCATCCATTGTTTGGTGAAATCCTCTTCCAGAAATTTCCATTTTCTTTTGTTAGATGTTATTTTCATCAAACGTCTATGAAGATTTTCAGTCATCCACAGGTATAATAAATAATAATTCTAGTGTTCTGGACTTACTTTTTGATGATGGCTATAATATCGTGTCTAATCCAGAACACATCATCAGGCCGACTGATCAATTGGCGACAAGGGTGCGTTGACCTGTGATGAAGGTCGATGACCACAGGTAGAGAACTTCCGGGGAATCTTGTTGATATCAGAATAATTTAGGTGCTTGCCAGGTTGTGTCGCATTCATCCTCCCCTGTTAAGAGAGGGTGCCCCACGTTTCACATAGATGGACTCTTTGACATCCCTCTCAAACCATCTGCTTTCTCAGTCCAAGATAACAACAACCTTGTTGTTAAACGAATGTTTTGCGCTATCCAAAAGCGTGAACACTGCAGAGTCACCACATCCTGTGCTCGGGCGGCGATGTTGGTACATCGCTTGGTCAGGGTTTGTTTTGTTTCGCCTATGTATAACTCTTGGCAATCCTTGTCCTCGCATTGAATAGCATACACGATGTTACTTTGTTTATCCTTGAGGTGACGATCCTTTGGATGGACCAGTGACTGTCTTAGAGTATTGGCCGGTTTTCATCCAAGTTTCCGTGTTAGTGTATTTACACTAAATTAGCTTCCACATTAAAAAAAAGAAGGTATAAAAACTCAAATTCGAATATTTCAGATATAAGTTTGAGAAAACTGCATTTGAAAATATAAGTATATATTGAATAAGTAGGATCATTTTTAAATTTCATTTTTTTAACATTGTTTGAACATATGTGAAGATTGTTAATGTACTACGAAAGTTGAATATTTAAGCTAAATGTATTTGAAATAAAATAAAATAATGATAAAATTAGCCGTTTTCGTATTTCTGCTTATTATGGAAACCTAGCATTGTGACTTATGCCTCCTTTGGTTTGGCTCTACAACAATTGTATCCAAAAAATGTTGAAAAAGATAATTTTATTTAAATTGAATTGAATAAAAATGTAAAAAGAAAAAAACATTTTCTTTAATATTACAACTGTTGATAGTAAAATCTTAATATAAAAGAGTAGCGGCGCTTAACCATTATACAAAGTAGTATGCACGATACAGATAGGCGCGTAAATAGGCAAAACGCGCGCGTCCGGTGATTAACAAATAAAAACTTCCACAGCCTTTCTTTCCATAGTGCCACTGATAAATAATTAATGAGGTTTCGCAAATTTACGAAATACGATAACGAAAACGGATACGTCACACTTCCATTTTTTAAGGTTCTTAAATGTGTTAAAAATGTATCAAATTTTCTACCTATGAATTGTTGTTGGTGACCTAAAATACTGACCAACTGTGACATATATTCCAGGTGTTCTTTTCAAACGTTTTAAAAATTTATGGCGTATCCGTTTGTTTTCGTATTATGTAAAGTTACGAAACCCCACTATTGTTTTACAATCCATTACTCATCTGTCTTGATCAATAGCAACCCATAATAGGCCTAATTCCAATGACGATCATTTTCTATCCATAAGAACATATAGCATAAAGGACCTGATGTACTTGTCTATGTGTCTCTGCATCGCGCAAACTTCTTTATGTTTTTCATCATGGGAGTTTTTTTATGAAGGGGGGGGGGTGGTGGGCGAGGGGCAGCCTCACTCAACCCTCTGTTGTCTTTGGCCTTTGTACTATTCTATATTTCTATTTAATATTATTTAATTCAAAGAGTGCAAATTATTTTTAAAAAAATTACCTGATTCAACAATATATTTTTGTAGTAGTATAGTAGTAGTAGTAGTAGTAGTAGTTGTTGTTGTTGTTGTTGTTGTTGTTGATGATGATGTTGATGTTGTTGTAGTTTTGTTGTTGTTGTTGATGATGATGATGATGATGATGATGGTGGTGGTGGTGATGATGATGATGATGATGATGAGGATGATGATGATGATGTTACTGCAGCTACGGTTGTTGTTATAAACATATTATGTTTAAAAACCGTTACATAGACGGTTAATGTAATAATTGGGCCATTTACAAAGCAACTACAATATCAGCATAATAAAGTAAAGGAAGTATATGTCAAGACTACATAAGTAAATGAATAACCGAAAACTAATGATGCTTTATTAACTATCTTTTACAGCATACTCGTGTTCGGTCGTACTCCAGACGGTTAATTTACGACGGTTTAAAGTACAGTACATCAGATGTTTACGGCATACTATTCGCATACATCAATCTAGATTCGTAAAAAAAACGTACAGACACAAACAGTATTACTTTAGAAGGTCGATGATGTTTCACGATGCGCTCACATTGCGCAACTTACGAGCATTGTGGTGCCTTTGTTAGTGTATTTAGACCCAGAAAAGCGTCTCTACACTTTAAAACATTGCCAGTGAAATTTACTGAAAAAGTCCTGTCAGCCAGAATGCCAAGAATATCCCGTAAGTTCTATGGGCGTTTCCCGTCAAATTTACGGAATTTTTGGCATCCTGTCTGCTAGGACTTTTTCCGTAAATTTTACGGGCATTTACCGCACGCAAAATTAATCGTGTAACAGTAAAATGCCAGTACAATATACAAAAATACAAATGTCCGTAAAATTTACGAGATTTTCTTGGCATCCTGGCTGCCAGGACTTTTTCCGTAAATTTACGGAAAGTTTTTACAGTCCAAAAACAGCTTTTCAAATATGTCTGTTTGTGGGTCTGTTGGTCTGTCTGTCTGTTTGTCTGTCTGCCACACACGTTTGTAACTGTTCAGGTTTTGTTCTTTACATATAACATTATAACTAGTAATTACAAATTGTAAATGAATGCTGCGAAGCAAATCCTATAACATGCCCCCGGACTCCCCTAAAAATTCACCCTCTACCGCCCCCCCCCTTCCTCCCCCTTCCCTTGCCAAAAGTCAGCATCCTCCCCTGCTTACCAGGGTTATTATTATCAGAT
>JAOTQE010098011.1:0-14126 GCA_025631205.1 Nesometra sesokonis
TGCTGTCGCAAGCGTGTCGGGAACGCATCGCGAAGCTGTCGCGAATACTGTCTTATTAGGTGGGTGCGGCCCTTTACATTGATGAATGATCAAAATAATTAGAGCATCTTTGGTGTATTGTTTTGCTAATTTTTAGCATATAATGCGGATTACTGGGGTAAACAATTAAATACCATGAATTTATTTTGTGTCATTTTTTCGTGTAACAATACATCTTTAAGGCTTCCGGCAAATGTAACATGATTTTAACAGTAAAGTCATTTTTCAATGTTGCTACAGCATTGATGTTTTTTTTTCTATTACATGCCCCTATGTTAATGTCGGTCTTGTTTGTAAAGCATAACAAATGCAGCACAGTGTGAAATTTAAGTTATTATTCAATATCTGATGTTAATTCTTAATGAAACTAGAATCAAGCAAAACTAGGTTGTGCTGAATAATACTCAGAAGGTGTTAACATTTCAAGAACTTATGATACACTGCAAAGAAACTAGAATGATGACGTCAGTTCAATGAAAATCGTTTAAAGAATTAAATTTAGTACAGTGCACCAGTTAACGCTTAGCGTGATCAGTATTTTTATTTTATCAACACTTTCGTAAATATTTTTTTTTTTCATATTAATGATAAATAATGAGAGTTCTTCTATTATTATTACTGGTAACTAATTTCATATTTCGCATGTGACTCTTCTTGTGTTCCCAGGATTGTTATAAAATATAGACAATATTGTTAATCTCGATGTGATGCCATATACGTAACGTGAAAATGCGTCTCTTAGGACTTCGCATGGAGCCTTTACTTTGAATGTAGCATAGATTCTGATTTGTACTTACTACTTGTACGTAACATAATTTTCTGTTCTATTTGCTTTCAGGATGAACGAAACCAAGTTCTGACGACAAACGTATGGATAGAACAGGTAACGAATATTATTTGTCAATCCCTGGGCCGAATGTGGTGGTTGGTGTGTATGTGGAAGCGGGGAGGTGTGCTGGCGTTGGGACCGCACCCCCTCAGAGAGTTTTAAGTACATTTAAGTGCAACTTAAGATACCTAGAGTTGGATGTTGTGAAAATGTTCCAACATCAGGCCCAACCGTGGTGGGAACTAGGTGATCTCAGCAATTTGCACAAACCAACAACCACCTGCACCTACCCAAGAAGCCCCAAACCCCAAACCAATTATTTCTGGTAAAGTAATAATTGTGTTGTGATGAATGCAAATATACTCATATTTTAAAAACTACGAATCATACACTACAACCATTAAATAATTGTTTACAATAGTGAATCAACATAATCTCAGAATTAAAGTGTACCAGGTGCATCAATAAGCCATTTCACGGTTTCAACTACGCATGCGCAGATTAAGGTCAACTAATAAAACGGCGTGCGGCAAATATATTCTTTTTAATAAGAGCCGCGCGTCGTTTTATTATTTGACCTTGGTAACTCACATGCGCAGTTGAAACCGTGAAATGGCTTATTGCAGTGAGTGCCGTTTACCTCGGATACATAACGGACATGCATACAAAATGTTCGTTTGTTCTTCCTATATAATAATTGAGTGCATTTGGTAACTCTCGTAAGAGACTGCGGACACTTTTTACTTTAAAATTTAGATTGTTCGTATGTTAATCTACTTCCCATAAGCGGACATCCTGGAAAATGTCGTGATTTAGTTTACATCAGATACAACAAAGATTGTATTCGACTACTACAAAATACATGGAAAGGTTGGAAATAATTTTCCTACGTTTCTTAATGGATTTTTGTTTTTGCAGATAATTTAATTTAAACTGTTCAATATTTTAAAATGTATATATTATTGCTTGTTATTGAATTTAAGCTCCAGAACTAAATTTTGATGTTGTCTTATTTTGTGATCACACAACCAACAAAAAACATACACGTACGAAGTGTCCAAGCCTTCCAGTGGGCCATTACTATTCCCATCTGAGCTTTAAAATTAAGTGTAGTTATTCCTCTGTATCATTATCGCCGAACAGTTGCCAAATGCATTGCATTTTAAACACATTTTGTCACATTGCTTACTTATTACTCTTTGAATTGCCAGCCAACGACATGTGACATAACTTACTCTATCTATTATAACTTTCTATCAAAATCCGAAAGGCGAGTGGTAAATAATTCATAGACGATGTACTACGTCTATGAATTATTTACCACTAATAATAATACTAATGATTATTACATTAATTACGATCCGTGGAGTCTGTTGAAATACCCTTACCTAAAATGACGATGCCACATTTTGACAATCCTAAATTTCTCGCTTGTTTGCCAGAACCTTTGTTCAATACCTTGTGTGGTAAAATGCCTTCGGATTCCGGGGCCTGTTCAATGCCTTGGCGCTTGTGCGGTTATTTATTTTAAACAGCGCCACACTAGGTTCATAATGAGACGTTGAGGAAGCATAACGTTGGCTAATTCTTATCGTGTAACAAGAGAATCTGTCTTTTGGTGCCATAGATCATCATAACGATTTCAAATAACTATAATTTCATCTTTTTTGTGTATATAGCATTGGAACGACATGAAATTAAGATGGAATCCCATCGACTACGATGGCATTGAAATTCTCCGCATCCCTGCGACGGAGCTTTGGATGCCAGATATCACTCTGTATAACAAGTATGTATTTGTGTAGAAATTCTATTTGGAATGTTCCACAATGTAAGGAAGTTAGTGGAAGAGAAAAATGATGATGGTGATGGCAGAGATGGTGGCGTAGATAATGATAATAAAAAAAATGCATAGAATAATACATTGTACGTTAAAATGGCTTTACATGGCCGCGGTTGCGCGGTCCGACACAGACACCTACTTATTGTTAATAGGACCAGGGAACAGTGAACTTTTCCCTGATAGGACACAGGTTAGTCTGACATTCTAGTAGCGCTTCGTGAGTGACAACGGCTACACGCGTAGAAACACGCTGTGGACGTTGTCTGTTGCGTCTTACATTTTACGCCTTAAAGTACCTTTTTGTTGCCGCGAATAACAACTTATACCAATTGTGGTGTCACAAATATGGTGTCACTTGTGGTATGCTTAGTGGTTAGCCCTTGGTGGTTAACGTGGTTTTTCTAATCCCAAGGGCCAGGATTCGAGATAGAAAATCTCGTTCTCTCTCACGGTGACGTAACACCCACTCGTAAAGCATTAACACGAGAATTGGTTATATTATGGTATAATTATCATCCTATAAGAAGCTTGAAAATTTCCTGATGGATGTGACACGAAATAATTTTTTTTTTACGACGATACATTGATATATAACTGAAAAATTAAGGTATGTAATAATTAATTGTAATGAATAATTCCTTGTATTTTCAGTGCCGATTCTGCAGACTACGTTTCGAACAGCCGAGGTTCCAATGCTCTGGTTACACATGACGGCAATATTTCGCTCTGGTCAAAACCGACCTTAGTACGTAGCGTCTGCAAAATCGACATTAAATACTTCCCATTCGACATGCAAGAATGTAAAATGAAATTCGGTTCATGGACATACACACATTTCCAGATGAACCTGCTAAAAAAGGAGACACTTCCAAATATGTCTGGTTATATAGAGAACGAACAGTGGGACCTGAAGTACACTGTCGCTATCCGGAACGTGGAGAAATACGATTGCTGTCCAGAGTTATATCCCGACGTAACGTTTTATTTTGGTCTAAAACGGAAACCTCTTTATTATATATATAACTTACTTATGCCATGTATGCTTTTATCGAGTCTGTCTCTCCTTGGTTTCTGTATGCCATATGCAGTTGGAGTTGTTAAAGTATCACTTAGCGTCACGCTTATCCTGTCGTTAACCGTGTTCCTATTATTAGTGGCGGAAATGATGCCTCGGACATCAGAGATTGTTCCGGTTATCAGTAAGTATTTTAAATATTTAAAAACTATTTAATAATGACACTTAATTTAAAATAGTAATGCCATGACATTAAAAATGCGCCTTTTACAGTTATTGGATATTTTCATGCGTTCAGTGCCATTCCCCTCCACCCCTAAGGGTCACTTAATTTCCTGCTACCGTATATAGGTGCTAAATTAATTCTGCTTTCTGCGTGGAACAGTACGCCTGTGTACTCGTTTCGAAATACTTACTGGTTTAAGTGTACACGAGCCGTAGTTTATTACTGCGCCTACGTACCAAATGTCTGATGGTAGTCCCAGTGATGTTCGCTAAATCCTGAAAAATAGCTGTTGCCAGGTTCGATCGATTGTGTTTTGGCTGGAGGGTCGAAATGCAAGTTAAGTTATTACCGCACCGTCTTTCGTATGAGAAGTTAAGCTATTGGATCATGTGTACACCATTTGTTATGCGGACGTTAAAGAACGGAGTACACTATTTGGGAAAAAGGGGCTCTTGATGTACTGTCTAATCACAATTACAAGGACTTTGGAAACGGGTATATTCCAACCAAAAACAAACGAATAAACATTTTTGTATAATGTGACTACATTTTTTGTTTATATTTTTTCTAGGTCAATACTACGCAGCCACTATGTTCCTTATCGCTTTCTCTACTGCTATGAACGTGGTAGTCCTCAATATAAATGGACGCGGAAACGGCACATCTCCAGTTCCTCATTGGCTAAAAGTGATTGTTGTCGACTTTTTAGGTTCGGCCATGTGTATCCAGTGCAATCCACAAGGGTGTCGAAAGAGAAACCCACAAAGTCCACCGGAGTCTGATTTCAGAAATTCGTACGTTGAGCACCACCGAGGAAGCACGAGTCAAATTGTAAAACGCGATGGCAGTTCGCATAGTATGGGTAGTAGGAATATCAGATTTGGTAATTTAATTCCAGAACATGAAATCCTACTGGAGGATAAAAACGGAAGTCCTGGTGGTCGAGGTCCATTTGGGGGAGTCGGAGGGGAAGAGCATGGAGATCATCGGCTAATCAAACTTGAAAGATCAGTTGATGGTATATTAAAGCACCTGAAAAACTCTCAGCGTAAGAAGGATAAAAACACCCATTTGCGACAAGAATGGAGTGCAGTTGCTAGAGTTCTAGATCGCTTTCTTCTGCTACTGTTTCTTACGAGTTCTGTCGTTACTTCAATAATACTATTAACCCAGACAATACCTGACCTGACTCCACCCGTAGTAAATGACACAGTTTTGGCGACTGAGTGAGTACCGAGAAAGAGTTCTCAGAATAATGGAACAGTTAACCGTTCCCTGTCAAAATTCACTTGCACCCGGGAACACGTTATTACAATGTGTTGTATAGAGGGCGACAGACTCGTACGCTTGTACTCAATTAAACTGATGACCCTTGAGGTAAAATCTCTTCCCTAGTTGCTAAGAATTTCAATACATAAGTTGAAAAAAACTATGCATATTAAAACTATGGACATAGCAAATGCTCGTTTGTCTTTTTGAGATAAAATATTTAAAATAAGTGTAATACTGTATTTTTTGATATACTGCTTTTATTTACATTATAGTTGCAATACGTTGGGCTTAAAATTGGGACTATCAATGTTGCATAACATTTATAATAGTATTCGTGGTAGTATACAATATAGGTCTACATATGTATGTTTTGATACAGATATCATTATTCATATGGGTGTTATTAAAGTGTCTGTTATGAATGGATAGCAAGTCGCAATGTTTAGGTACGGTGAGGGGTGGAAATATGTTAAATACCTGTTATGACAAGTGCTGTAAGGAGAAGAATGTATGAATAAAGATTACGCTATGCACTGCTCTCAGATATTGGGGGAATTATACTTGAAGACAGACGAAGCTGTATGTGACCAAAATTCAAACGTTTCCACTGTCGTAAAGTATGTATTATATATTATCAATAATTATTAATTTTATTGTAAATTTTATTTAAATAATAGTGTTCTATACAAAATCAATGCACTTTTATCAAGTCATGTGTTGGAAAATTGTATTGATATCAGTTATTGAAGCCATTTTGAAAATGACAATTAGGGTTGATCGTTTTCCACCAGGCGAATTTATTCGCGCGAATCGAAATTTTCGCTCATGGACATGCGTATTTAGTAATTTTGCAGTATAAAACTGCGCATGCCTATGAGCGAAAATTAGAGATTCGCGTGAAAAAAATCGCCTAGTGAAAAACAGCCTTTATTCAAACAAAACATATAATGAGTAACAGACATTGTCAAGTATAGCGTACCGTAAATCCTCGAAAAGAAGCACAATGGTTAGCTAACTGAGACTACCTTAGTCTCAGAGCTAAAGAAACAAGTTTCATCTCGAAAAGAAGACTCATTTTCAGTCTTGCAAATTATCTGTAAAGAAACCCAGTTGGAAAAGAAGCCATATATTTCTTTTCGAGATTGTAGCAAACACATTTTTTACATTTTATTTAACGAATAACAATATTACACAACGGTCAAAGAAAAAGAATAAGCCTATGAGATTCTTTCGTGGTGTTACGGTATGACGAAATTCATCAAAATGATAGTGATAACAGCAAGGTCATCATCAGCGAAAAAAAAAGAACAGCCAATAGCAACATACAGTAAATACAATACAAATGGAAACAAATCGAAAGGTTCACACCCCTTAGTACCCAGTATAGTAAAGTGTATTTGATTAGTTAGAATAGGGATAGTTTGGATAGCATCGTTTATTTTATTTGTAATTCTCTATTTGTAACGGTAACTTATTGAATATCTTCCAAGTTAAACTCGCTGTAAAAAAGTGCTAAAATAGCCAATAGAATACATTTAAAATGATGCTAAAAGTGGAATTATGTTACAAATTTCATGTTGTTTTGTCAATTTTAATTGAATTCGAATTAATAATAAATGTGTTGGTGTAAAAGAACAAAAATTAATCATCTCGTATAATTTGCCTGTTCATTTTATTGATTCAATATAATTATTAATAATTACAATATTATTTTGTGTACATTTGGTAACTATAACCTATTTTTAATACTATGAAGACTTCTGTGTTCCATTTCTAAATGATTAAAATATATAAAAATCAAACCTTTAGGAACAAAAGAGGGCGCCAATGTGGTGAAACAAAGCCATGGGATATGGCCGAAACCTGTCCACAGATGAAATCCCAGTGCAGAGAAATTGTTCCTAAAGGTATCATTTTTATATATTTTAACTATTTTTAATAAATGTTTAATTTTTATATAGATATTATTGTTATTGTTAATTGTGGGTTTTTTTTTGATAACAGTTACATCTGTATATAAAATAGGTATAATGATAATTATGAAGTTTTTTTATCAGTTTATCTAGTGTTGCAAGTAGAGTAACGAAACTTGAGAAAAATGAAAACGTAAAATACTGTATAGCATAATTTCCACATAAATAATTAGCATGCTTTAGACGGTATTCGCTTTCGGTATCAGCTTTTCAATACAGTTGACCACCACTGTTTCCGCACAACGTGGTCACTTTCACGGGAGGTGGCCGATTAGGAAAACTTCCGATTGATAAAGGGTTAAAAAATTGGACACTAATAACACATCCTCAAGATTTGTATTCATTTCATTTTAGACTCAATCGTCAATCGTCATATTATAGCGGTTACAGTTTATTTAATTTCTTTTTATTTACGGCAGTTGGTCGTCGTTTCGAAAATTAAATCTAAATTGTAGTAAAAATATGGGAAACTACCGAAATTTTCAATGTAGGCCTACGGTCGTAGATTTTATTTATTTGGAACAACATATTTTCGCTTTTATTTTGAGAAATACATCGGTTTTTTTATTCCGTGAAGTACTTTAAACAATAGGCTTATTACTTATAAAGTTGTTGATATAAATGCAATATTTATTGTTCATCATTGTTTTTTATTCTTGCTTACTTAAAATATAGTGTACAAGTTAACATTATGTAGATAGTACATTTTATTTAATGTGAAATAGATAAACTTACTAAGAATAGTATCACTAGAGTATATTAAGGGCGCCTTCTAAAATCAACTTAAACTGTTTATGCGTTCAATCCAATTAGTCGTGTACAAGTATGGAATACATAACGTTACATAAGTATTAACGATAAATCTGCTACAATGCTGATATGAATGTTCATGTGAACATGGCAACACAATTGAATTAACATTTATGTGTTAGAAAAATTAATGTCTAAATGATTTCACTACCGACGGAGTAGCATTTTACTGTTCTACGAATACATTGCTATTAATGTCAGGCAATTCGAAGCGTACATTATGTTTAGATTATAGCTTGAATTTGGTAGGGAACATGTGTGATTCAAACATACATAGGTGGCTGCATTTTTAAAGAAAAGAATAAAAACTTTAAACATGCGTTATGATGGTGCACTTTCAATATTACTTTTTTATACGAAATTATTTTAAAATTAACGTATATTATAAACATAGTTGTATGTGTAAAAAAACGTAATTTTGTATGGCCTGCTAATCTGGTGCATGGTACCACCATCGCCGTCTTTTTCTTCGTCGTAATCATCATTGTCGTTAATGTCTCTATGGAGTTGTGTTCATCGTCATGTTGGCACTATATATCGGGTGGCCCAAAAAACGTCACTAAATTCACACCTCTTTTACTTCCATATGCAATAAACTACTGTAGCTTCTTGAAAATCTGCACACATACACAGTACACAGTTGGGTATTGTCTATAAATTGGCAAAGTTCAAAGGTCTTTGGTCGAGCCATCTCGTCACAGTGAAAATTTTAAAAATGCATGTCGAGAATTGATGTGCCGAAATGGAAGGTTAAATTTTCTTTACTAATCACACCAGATGTTTTATGTCCTCCATCCTGATCACAAACTGTGCAAAGTATCTTTTCCATGAAGAAATGCAGAGCCCAACCTCATCTAGAGATTTTCCAGGCATTGGCTATTCCTATTGTTTTCCTTCAGTTCGCCTAGAGTTTTTTTTTTTTTGGTGAAACACAGAATTGTGCCCTGGGCAAAGACCTCTGCAATCAGAGAGACATTTTGGCATTTCACTGTGCCATAAGTGACACCTACCATCTGGCGCATCATTTTGTGATATATTTTATTTTTTCCACTGTGACAAAAGTACCAAATGAAGGACATTGCCATTTTGAGTATTTAAAGACAAAGATCTGATGGACGTATTGCCAAATTTTCAGCCTTGTACCTTTAGAAACACCAGAGCTAGTAAAGTTTGAAATTTTTTTGGCCACCCGATATATGCTGACATCATTTTAATTCAAATGATCTTCGTTACGCGTTACGAGGTGTAAAACCCTGGGATGGATTGTTATAAAATAGTCTTTAACTGGTAATCTTAAATGTTGTAAGAGATTTATGATCATTTGTACCCTCCTACGAGTAGACTTTAATATTCAAGACTACTAACTGCTAAGACCGCTGTATGGCCATGGTCTATAATTAAAGCTTAGGCGTGACGTCACAACTATAGAAAGTTTTAACGTTGAGACTGTCTAAGGACCGCTTATGTTAATCCGCCCCTGGATTTTATGGTGTGAATGCAAGTGCTCCCAAGTGATAACTGGATGATTAATCGGGCTTCTGGGCAAAATGTTCTCATGAGCAATGCTCAAGAGCGGTAGTCCTCCAGATGTGGTATTAGGGAGTTTTAGGTTTAAGTAAACATGTGTGACTTCTACTGATCACGTATATCAACGACGTCTCTACAGAGTTTACGACATAGATGTATTATTTGCGGCTAGATATTGAACTTAACACTGTAGAATTGCAATCCCATGTAGGTGCCTTGTCGTTAACCTTCGTCACAAACATTTGAGTTAATAATATTTTACGTTGTCTTTCAACTGTCTTTATATTTTACTTCCATTTATTGTTGTTACTGTTCTGATAATATTTTATACACTTTCTGAATGAGTCGGCTCGTGAGCCGTAGAGAAAACAGTGCAAGTAAAATTACAATGCGGATTAACTAAAAATGAAGCAATTATTGATAAATGATGCAATTATTGATAAATTAGAAACTTTTATGAAACATTTGGTGCGCATATTTGCCGTGGCAACAGCGTCAAAACGTAACGCGATTTGACTGGTTGGATTCTGGACATGTCCTTCAATAGTAGGCGCTTCCACGGAATTGCACTTTGGGGATGCAGGTTCACTATCTAGCCGTTGAAGTACATTCATGGTTTACGATCAAATAGTATTACATTGGTGACAACGATGTGTTAAGCTATGATGTCGCCATTTTTGGCAAGACGGTTATTTGTCTATAATGTCGTTATTTGAAACAATGTTTTCTTTACACTATAAATAAAGTAATTGACAAACAATGCATGGAAATCAATAAACAAAAAAGTAGACCTCCATGACATCACAATTGAGACGCATGTTGAAGTTAAGATGACTGCAAATCTATAGTAAACTACAGTAGTCAGCGTGACGCATGTTCAAAGCTTCAATATGACGTCAACAAGTCGAAGTTCAATCGACATGCGAATCTAAAACTCCCTAAAGGTAGATTTATCACACTACGATACTTAGATCATGTATTGTATGTATTATACGTTTTATACGTAGAATTTACTCAACTATAGAATGTACCAAATACACAATATAATTATCAAGGTTAGTGAAAAATAATTCGCAAGATGTTCACACCTGTGAGACGAACCCATGTCTAGCGTGGTATGCGGCTTTGAGTCCCAATGGAAAATAAACTGGGAAGTTTATTTGTAAGCGTTTTCAACGCTACTTCTCCGTCAGAGTTAAGGCTTCCCACTATAAGATTTTTCCATCATACACTTCATTTGACAGGTGTATGGAGGGGTTTGGAGCTCCTATGTCCCACTATCAAACCTCTACTTGGTTTTCTAATGACCTGTTTCATGAGTGGCATGTCAATATCTTGCAATTTAGGGACATTCTTGTTAAAAATGTACCGTATTCAAGGCCTGTATGACATTGCCAAAACAGTGTGCAAATTGTACACTACAGTATAATTTGTTGGAGAAAATATGTATAGGCCTACTGTAGCACTATATTGTAGTTTTACCTCTTTATTCTAACTCATGAGATTAAAACATTATTTTTACTTATTCAACTGAAAATTGTTATTGTACAAACGTAGGTCTATAATAATATATGAACATGATAAACATGATTTGTGCGTACCACGTTCATTTTTAGACCTTAACTAACATTGTATTACAGAAAAAAACATCATCAGCATATTTGAAAAATTCAATATAAAAGATCAGATTCCTTTCTTCATGATCCTAATGACTTGCAAACTGTATCAATTATAAATTTGTAATCAAACCTATAGTTTCGTTTTCAAGAATAAACTGATTTTTTTTTTATTTAATATTTAGTAATTCGTTTCTGATGTCAATTAACACAAAGAAATCCAAACCTTACTGCTTTATTTAAAAGTTATAAGTTATTTTGTATTGAAGTTAAGGCTGTACACAAGCATGAATGACCGTAAACTGTATTATATTTTAAATGTTGTATAATTAGCTTTAATTTAATGTATTTGCATTCAGTTGAGTTGGTCTCCACCAAGATACATGAGTTCCTAATTTCTGCCCAGTGATTGGCTGCTGATGTAAAAATCCATTGTCAAACTCTTGCAAAATAGGACATGTCCTAAAATGCTCCAAACTTTTTATAGCCTTTTTGTATACACCAGGGAGCAGTTAAGGTCATGCTAAAATTCAGATTTGACACTCAAGATGATTAGAAATGGGTACTTTTCATCAATCATCTCAAGTCTTTAATTACTATTATTACTACCTTATTCAATTTTCGTTGTAAACATGACAATTATTTGACCTATAATTATGTAAATACCACTGCTTTAGGTAATATTCCTATTTATTAAACTATAATATAATTCTTATTTAAAGTTTTCTAATAATTATCAATTTGTTTAGGTTTATTAAAAATTGTCTGTGATCGAGGCTGTGATTAGTTCGTGTCATTAGTTCAATCGGAACCGTGTCTTCCCAAATTATACATAATGCTTAAACTATTTATTAGTTTAGTGGAAATGATTATACTAATTCCCAGTCTAATAAATTACAATACTCATTAGTAATGACGTAGTAACTTTTACTTTTTATATTTTACTTTTAAAATTAATGTGTTATTAATAAGAAATACGCATGTGGAAGTGAACTGTTTTCCCTGAAACATTATATTGGAGGGGAGGAGCATCTTCAACCTGTGCGTTGAAATAAGAGGGTGCTGTTTATTCCAAGAATATTGATACCGATAGCATGAGCCAAAACATTGTGACAGATAAAGTAGTTATAATTAACCAGTGTAATCTTTAAACCGACCACCCTCCTTAGCGGATTCGTGTGGTGTGGGAATTAGGGGCTCCTGAATCTATCCGCCTTCAGCCTCGAAAAAATATTATAAACGCCATAAGCACACGCGCGTGAGGCTGTGGAGACAAGTAAATTGGAGAGATACAGGAAGAATTACCTTGTTTTTTTACTTGTCGGATTAAAACCTGCTGGTTAGATTACCGTACCCTTTCTTCTAAACTGCCTGGATCAGTTACTGGCCCTACAACTGCCATTTTTTTTATGTTCCTTACAGCGTACGTGTTTATTTTGGACGGTGGGGAGAGTACGAGAAGTTCCGGTTTGTCGTATAGTTCCGTTTGTCCAGGTGGTCGGTTTTTTGGAAAACTGTCTGTGTACCACCCATACTGTTGGCCCGTAATTCAGTTATTATCATTTTTATTGTAGAAAGCAAATATGAAAAAAATAAATATGTGATTGTACGATACAATATCAAGGAGAAATCCTAATAAGCCATTTCACGGTTTCAACAGCGCATGTGTGTTACCAAGGTCAAGTAATAAAACAACGCGTATTATTACTTGATCTTAATCTGCACATGCGCAGTTGAAACCGTGAAATGGCTTATTATTTTGAATATATACACCATTTTAAATGTGTATTAGGCTATTAATTTGCTACTGAAAAAATGAAGGTAACTTTAAATGTGTGTCGTATAAATAAGGCTGAATGCCACGTAACCTGCACAAGTGCAGCTTCCAGGTAAACAAACATTATTAATTTATCATTATTTTCAAAATAATATTTAGGTGACGTGGCTTGTAATTGTCGGTTTCCTTTTATCATAAAATATAACGTTGACTTGAATTAAATTTGTCTGTTTATTGTGTCCGATTATATTTTGTTAAATTAAAAATTTCTATATTGTTATGTGAAATGTGCAGGAGGTCAGCGTCTAGGTTGTAGATAACACATTCATGGTGTAGGCTTAAATGGCTGATGAAATGGGTCAGGCGCGGGGGAGGGTGGTCAGGGGGCGCCCTGGCAACCCCCAAATCCATTTTGAGGGTCGGCTCAAATAGGGCCGCTGGTACGCAAATGAGGTTCAATAAAATTGGACACATAAAGGGAACCACCGTTTTCTCTCTCCCCCTCCCTCTCCCCTTCCCTCTCAATCCCCACTCTTCCCCTCACCCTCCCTCTCCTCTCCCTCTCTCACTTGTCAAAGTGAAGCAGAGAAAATCGGGCCGCAAGGGGAAACTTGGACCAGTGGGCCGCTGGCAACGCCCATATCGATACCCTGGATACGTCCCTGGTCCTACTCGTAGAACATATACAAAAATAAAAGAAATTAAGAAAATAATGTTAATGAGGTCATCTTGATTCCGATGTAGGCCTATATCGCTTACGGATAATGTGATACAATGAAAGTAGGTGGAGTTCCCGACATGAACCCTAACCTGACATGGTTGAGATACTGTGAAAACACGGTTATAATTTGCTATTTTTAAATAGTCGATGCCATTTGTTTTATAGATAACAACACAAGGTTTATGTACTTGAAATGATACAATATCATATTAGATATAAGTCTAAAAAATATTGTGGGCATTTGAAGTATATACCAAGGCTGATCAAAGCAATGGAGATGAAAGCAATCAAACCTCTTTAAAATCAACTTCCTACCATGAATGGTTGCTAAGATACAGATTTCAAATCAAAATTGAGGTCAAATGTCAAATATGGCATTTCCAGTCAATTTAACAAAAAAATGTTCCATTAGAGCAAATATAAATATGAATATTCTGAACAACCTCAAGCAAAAATCAACTTTCTACGATGAATGGTT
>JAOTQE010098022.1:0-14126 GCA_025631205.1 Nesometra sesokonis
GGACAATAAAGCACGCCCTCAATCCATATTCTGGACAATAAAGCACGCCCTCAATCCATATTCTGGACAAAAAAGCAAGCCCTCAATCCATATTCTGGACAAAAAATGGGTCTCCATCTTGGACAATCCCACCACAACCAATGAAATCCGGGGTGGGGGTGGTGCTGGGTCGAGTGGGCCTTCACCTGCATCCGCGCCTGCACTGTGTACTGTATCCATAAAGTATTTTTCTTTACTAAAACTAGGACAATTGTTACACAACCCTTAATCAATTGAGAACATTATTCACGTTTAATGCAGATTTAAACTAAAAATCGAAATACACGCTAGGCATCGTGTTGGGATTCAATATTTCGACATTGATTATGTCATCAGAAGGTGCTTTTAGTTTGAACGGTTATTTACAAAGGTACCTTTGCTCTCCATGTAAAATAAAATAGCTAATAATCTTCGCACATACAAGGACATAAAAAAAACTTTAAAAGAGCTTAGGGAATTTCTACCAGGCTTAAATCACAAACGATTGCCTTGTTCTCGAACCACGGCGAACCAAAAAAGACACGGCATTCTACTCCAAGTCAGGCATCCACCACGTCACTGATCTAAAGCACCGATCGGTTAGTTTGTGTAAGATGTTGTAACCCGGCGATCAAGTCCCGGACACGGGTCATTCGCATCGCTAATTGACGACCCACGCTCCATTTCTACCGGCTCCCTTCGTGTAAAAAACTTTCAGATATTACAATATTTAAGACATGTGTTCAATTGGATTTTCAACCATTTCGTTCATTAATAATAAGTCATTGACCTGACGACACTGGTACACAATATCATAATTGTTATCGCATTTTGTACAAACTGTTAAATTAGGCCTACGGCAATATTATGAAACCATGTTTGATGTCTATATTAATTAAGCATTAAGAAAAAAAAATCTATGTCGTCCGACGGTTTTTGATAGTTGGTTGGTGGGGAATTTGTTTTGTTTGTTTTTAGTAGGCTCCTATTACTGTACGGTAGGCCTATTGCGATTTGTTTTTCTGTTACCAAACAGAATATTTTTGATATAACTTTATCAATTTCTTACAATTTACGGAATAAACGTTAATTTCTTACAATTAGGCCAGGATAATTTTATGTATTAGGCCCTATTACATTTTATGCATAATAAGGGGCGGATTTAGAGGGGGACCGGACCGGCTCCGCCCCTTTCCCTTTTGGAAAATGCGGCCTACATGGTAACAATTTCTATAGGCCTATAAAACAAAAAAAAAAAACAAAAAAAACAAAAAGAAATCAGCAATCTTAACATAACAGAATTGATCCCCTAACACGCTCCCGGGGCAATTTCCTGACATCTAAATGCCAAAATTTCCCTGTCCCTTACAACTTTAACCCTATACCGGACCTCCTTTTCGAAAGGTATATTCGCTTCCTTGGTATCCGGGCTTGGTTGAGCATCAATATTTGTTAAGGCCTATTTCTTATCGCTAAAACTGTTCAATCATGATATAACAGGCAGTAGATGGCGCTATGTTTATGTTTGTTCTGATCTTCCATAATCTTTATTAACCGCCATTAATTATATAACTAAACTAGCATATTATGGTATATCATTACAAAAATGGTCAAATTGATGAATTAAATAAATGAAATAAATGACCGATTTTAAAAGAAAATCTAGATTTAATATGATTTATAGAAAAAAAAAACACTTTTATCAACATTCAAATCACGGCTCACACGGCATCTGTTCGATGTCACCTCCCCTTTCATCACCCCGAATTCCGAATTCGACGGATGTTGTGCACGTTACCTGTCCGCAGATTCGATAGAAGCAAAAGAAAAGAAAGAAAAAAAACGAAAGAAAAAGAGAAAGAAAAAAAAAAGATAGAAGGAAAGAAAGAAGGAAAGAAAGAAAGAAGGAAGGAAAGACAGAAAGGAAGGAATCAAGCAAGCAAGCAAGCAAGCAAGCAAGAAAGAATGAAAGACAGAAAAAAAAGAAAAAGGAAGGAAGGAAGGAAGAGCAGTGGGGGAACTACGGAGGGGCAAGGCGAGATTACAGCCCCCTCCCCCATCGGGGCCTCCCCTGTCGTGATAAAATATTAGGTTTCGTCGGGAAGAAAATTGGCTTTTGAGAGTGTCGACAGGCGAAAATTCCTATCTACAGCACGGCTTCCTTCCTTGCCTTTCTGTTGGCGGGATTTTGGCGCCGCCACTGGAGAGAGGCGCGTACGCTTACCTCACCCCTTCACTACGAGTAGTACCAAATATAGGCCTAATCAACTAATCTGTTTTTATCTGAAGTATTCATTGTGGCACATTATCATGTACTTTTTAAACTGAATTAATCTGGCAAAGCAATGGGAAAATGAAAATTGAACATTATTACACCATACTTGTCTGTAAATTGTGTCATCACACATTCAGCACAATAAAAAGTCACTTGTGCCTAAAAGGTTTTTATGAAAATTAATTATCAAGCTTAGTTGATATGAATATTATGAATTATTAGTCTTTTTATCGAATTTCCAATCGTCTAAAAATGTGTTAACCCAGTTAATATCCTAGTAAAGTTGGTTTAGGCTGTTTTTAGCCTATAAATCGAATGAATAATCAATTGGATATTATTTTGGGAGATAGTTTCATAATGAAAAAGCCCTGGAAGCAAACAGGTAGGCCTACTACAGGCCTAAATTAAATGACGATGGTGGTGATGATGATGATGATGATGGTGATGATTATGATGATGATGATGATGATGATGATATGATGATGGTGATGATAATGATGATGATAATGATGATGATGATGATGATGACGATGATGATGACGATAATGATTATGGTGATGATGGTGATGATGACGACGACGATGACGATGATAATTATGATGTTGTTGTTGTTGATGATGATGATGATAATTATTATGTTGATGGTGATGATGATGATGAAGATGGTGATGAGTTATCACTACCATATATAGGCATATAAATGTTGTTTATTAAAAAAAAATTTGATAGTCTCCTTTTCCCGGTAACTACTTTGTTAATGGTATCCTCGGAAAGGTTTTTTTTAATAAAAAAAAAAAAACGCTACCCTTTCGCTATCAAATTAATTACTTTTTATTGCATTTCTATTTATTAATAAGTTATGATGATAAGTTGGTTATTATAGTACATAATTCTAATGATGATGGTTTCTTGGACTCGTTTAAAGATGCAATTAGTTCAGTTCAGTTTTTTTTTGATAGAAACACTTCCATCGGCGATATTTGGTGGTTGCCAGTAGCTGTTTACGCGGCCCATATTTCGGTGCGAAATGGTAATATGTGACTGCTATTTCCATCTGACAATAAAAAACATTTTTTGCCTTTATCTTAATTAAAAAAAACTTTGTGTTTTACGGACATTTATCCTTTTTAATCTATACTGGCGGTGGCCATGTTTAGAAACGGCGGCCCCTGTTTTGGAGGTTACTAAGGTATCGGTACCTTGAAATTCCTTGGATCCACCACAGATTTCAATTCGAGGATGAAAAGGATGAAAACGTTGTATCATTTGCCACAATAGTGAGGTTTCACAAATTTACGAATTACGAAAACGAAAACGGATACGTCACACTTCGATGTTTTAAATTTACTAATTTTTTTCAAAAATGTGTCAAATTTTTCACCTACGAATCGTTGATGATCATCCTAAAATATTCACCAACTGTGACAGATATTCAAGGTGTTCTATTCAAACGTTGCAATAATTTATGACGTATCAGTTTTCGTTTTCGTATTTCGTAAATTTGCGAAACCTCACTAATGTCGTCTTAACCATTGGAGAAAACTCGAATTTTTAGGTAAAATTTCGTTGTAAGTATTATATTTATGATTTGAATGTAATGGACGGATTATGATGTAAAAAATATTATTTTACCTATAAGTGAAGAATAATTTGAAAAATCTCCTACAGTTTTATTGGAAAACTTTGATTTGTAAAAGCTCCTCAGGCCGATGTAGAATTTCTTGATATCTCACGTTTTTGGCTATTTCAATCTCGGTTATTACTCCCTCACTTGTTAACTCTTTCTTTGTTCGTACTGGCCCAATCGGATTCTTGGAACGAATACAATGAGCTTGCCGATATAAAATCTCGTATGATTGGTTGGATAGTTTTATTGGAAAAATAGAAACTATAAAACATATCCAATCAAAAATTGACTGTTATCGGCTATAGAAATGAACTACCTACGCAGAGTGATTTGACCTTCGTTCGCTGAGTTTGAATAGCAAATGATAAAAAAACTGGCGAAAACGCGTCCATATAATATTGTTGTCAAGACAATGTGGAAAAAATGGAGTAGGCCTCCGCTCGTAAACGATGGTAGTGTTTCTGCAAAAAAAATCCAATAGGACTCAAATTATCGCGATAAAATTATCCAATGTGCTGCAGAAATGAGTGTTTCTTCTATTCTAATGGGAACAAATATCAGATAATTATACGATTCTATTTCTGTAATTATCCGACAATTGACCTAAATGCGATTTGTAACTTCGGGATACATCTTGATCTTGTTTTTGCAACTATTTCACCGCGCTGCCACGCGAGAAAAGGGAAAACCACCAGAAATTCACCAGAAGTCAGTCGCCGATTAGGAAAAACAATGCATTATGGTCTACACTGAGTTTGCGCAGTTGCATTTTTAAAATTAGGTATACTTTCGCCGAAACACAGTAACTTTAACGTTAATGGATGACGTCTTAATTTGTTCATAAGTGGGAGGAGTTGCGTTAACAACTACAGTTACGTTTTACGTAAGTCCAGCGCATGCGCATTTTGATTTGTTTACAAAAGGTGCGGAGCTTATCGCGGTTCTAAGGTTAAAGTTAACGTTCGGTGGCGAAATCTACCTATTGATTTGACTGGATGGTATTTTACCGGATAATCAGAAATTCCTGCGGAAACACGGCCAATCTTAAAAGTAAAAGACAAATCATAGGCCTATAGTTTGTGCGCAACCCGGCGTGTGTAAATTATACATCTTAAGAAGGAGTTTTTCATAGGCCTATTACAACACTGAGCCTATATTTTAGTCCAGACTGTCGAATTTTGATTAACCAAAAAAAAAAAAAAAACGTATGGTGATAAATAAATAAATCGGGGGAGCTGCAGGCCTTGGGCGCTTTATATCAAGATAAACAAGCCTCTCCTCAACCGCGACCAAGGCCTGCAGCTTCCCCCGATTTACGATAGAGTTTTACCTGAGCGTCACCTGGCAGAATTCCACCATTTACGTGATCAAGGCCCTTAGTAGAAGGAGCCGAAACGTTGTATATCTACAATTTCTGTCTCTGAGTAAGTGAATTATTTATTTATCAAAAAAAAAAACCACTTTGAAATGTATAGTAATGTTGACATCATACTATGACCAGACATATCGTTCTAAAATGTGAAGTTTTGTCAAATAAAGTGATAATCTGTATCGCATTGTAATGATCGTCTGTTTGCGCATGCTCGTCGGTTCATTGGCGTTCTCAAGCGGTTGTTCGGTAAGTACATATATTAACAATACACCTAGGCCTATAAATAATCCAAGTAGGCGCATCTAGCTTTTATCCTGGTATTTGCAGTTGCACCCGATCGATGTATCACTCGATCTGGCTGCATATCCATTTATTAGCGAACACAGGGCTGTGTATCTGCTGAAGCTGGACGCAGGATTCAGTCTTGGTTACCCTAAGCTGTACTGTAATGATGGGGCCTAGAAAAATTATGAGATGAGGCCTAGGTCTATCTATAATAGATAGTCCTGGGCCTATATAAAATCAGGGGACGGGGGGCGTAACCATTCGCGCTCCCTATTATCGTCAAAACGTGTTGCGCCCCCTAATAACAGGGGCGCCGGGTCCAAAATTTACCATAAAACCAAAAACACACATATATAAGGGCTAAAACTAGGTACCAGATGACCAAATTGGGGGAATAACCTTTTTTCAACCACGCCCACCAGGACGTGAAAAAGGCATCCCCACCCCTATTGGTGGATCTTGGATCTGTCTCTGAAAATTTGCGGTACACCACGTGCGTCGTAGTTCTGAAAAGACCTAAGGCCTATTGATTTTTTGACGTTTCGATGTACTTCGATCATCCTCAGGGATTAGGGTGGTCATGAGGTGGTATACCAACCATTTTTACGACATTGCCTGTGACATTCCCCCACGACCTTAATGCTGGGCTCCATTTTCCCCGGCTTCCGTTATTTGTGGATTTTTGGGTTCGTCCGTTCCACTGTTTTGTGGCAGACTTTTACCGTATGTGTCGCATGCGTAAGAAAAAACGACTGTTTATGTGTGAGAATTCTGTAATGCGTGAGAAGAATTACCGGTATGTAGCCACTTAATCTCCCATGCATGAGACTCACGCAATATGCGTGAGACTCATGCATTATGTATGAGAGTTGACATGTATAGGGTGGAAGTGGATGTGAGAGATATACTCAATGTGCAGTGTACAATACATGAGTGAATGTGATAGCCCACAAGTTAAAATATAATTTTTTGTTTAAACAATAAATTATATCTTCAAATATAAAAAATGTCATCATTGGTAATTAAGGTAAATCTTGAAGCATAAGTAGGCCGATATAATTTTTTTACCGTAATGCGATATTTTTTTTATCAAAGATTAGTCTCAATTATGCCATGTGTAGTATACGGAATACGCTTATAAGTTGTACATTTGATTACAAATTATTAGTGTTATTAAATTCAGACTTATTATGACAACATATATATAGGTAATGAGTATTAACTAGGGTATCTAATTTTCGAATGATTGTAATATTCGTAGGAATAGGGCACCCCGCTTTGAGATGTTACAATATCCATAAAAACAATCGGACCGATCTAAACCCACGGCAAGCGATATCATTTAGGAAAACACCGATAAACATATCATATTATATGCAATTTGAAGCAATTTCCAGTGTAATTATCATCTCTGCAAGCTACTTATATTCGCTAATGCTACTGTATACTATATATAATTTGCCATACATGATATGTGCATTCCTAGGCCTACGCGGGAGTGGATTCGCCGCAGCGATTCTTGTGCAGCTGTAAGCGCAACTCCGCCAGATGACCGCGGGCGATAGGCCTAGCATCATGCTGTTTTGCTAAATGCGGTACCAACTCATTTTCGTCATGTCAATAGCTGATAGGTATAACAGTAACAGTTTTTTCACTTTATGATGGCAATCTACCGAACTTTCCAACTGAGATATCGTTAAGTTGACAGCGTCTTCAACCTATTACAGTATCATTCCAAATTAATTGCCGAAAAATTACCTGGCAACCCCCTGTCGGGAGCTCTTTTGAACGATCCTCTACCCGGAGTGATCTTTGAAGTGTTTCTTCCATTGCTCTTGTTCTCCTAGGTCGATTTGTAATTATTCTCTGTTGTATCTGTGTTTCAGTTTTTAATGTAAGCATTTCGAGTCATGTTTTCGGCGATCACATTTCGATAGCCTTTGTAAGAAAAATACCTTTTAGATAGAGGATCCCAGTATGAGGAAATACATCTATGCACGAAAATGATTCTGTGTTTAGACGAAGTCGGGTAGGGGCCACGAATTCGATAAGATTAGCTTAATGTATCTATGTACCGTGATATTGGTTTTTCATATGATGTACGTTAATGATTAGGCTTAATTAAAGTCCAATTTATTTTTATGTGAACTGGAAAAATCTTCTAATTTTCTAAGTAAATATAGGCCTAAATAGGACTACTCTTACAGGATGAATCTTTTGAAAATAGTCCTAATAGGCCTCACCCCAAATAGCCCACTATTGCGCACGCGTACATAACAAGCGAGCGTACCGAAAAAACGCTTCTATTTGCTAATAATTGCACGCCCGCGTATTGCGTCGGTTTACGCACCTTTCTGTACAAGCGCATATCAGTTTGTGACTCGTGGTCACTGCCAGTTTTATAACAACACGACCGTAACCACGGGATTTAAGGTGGTCAGGTTGCGAGCGCGGCAAGCAAGATCCCCCAGTTGGGGTCAAGGGGCAGAAGGTCCAGAAAACTGTCCTATTTTGACACTATTTCTACTATATTGTAATAATTTTAGGAATATTTCCCAATCAAATTTGCTGATATAGGAAGATCAATCAGGTTATAATTTAATTTTGGATCTGGTGGGATGTAGAACTGTGGTTAGTGGTCACCTGACCAACCGTACTGGTGGCTACGGCCCTGATTACGAAATTGATCATTTAAAGTACAGTGCAAATGTTCCAGGTTTCTTTGAAGTTCGTTTAACTTAGTCTCGGAAACAATCGTTTTGATATTTTTAAAAGTTTAAACAGTAACTCCAAATAAGGAAAGTGAGGCTATGGTTTCTCAACGCTTCGACTTTTATGATTGATGACCTAATAAAAGTCGAAACCTTGAGAAATCATGGCCTCACTTTCGTTATTTGGAGTTAGGTCTACTGTTTTCAATAGTCGTGTTTCCGCAGAAAAAAAAAATCCGAAAAATTATTGTGTTAAAATTATCCGATAAAAATGCTGTAAAACGGGGGTTTAACCTGTTCTGTCGTAATAAAATTATCCGATAATTATCCAGATCTATTCCAATAATTATCCGATAATTGACCTAAATGCGATAATTTTTTACCTTTGACACGGGGTCAACCTTGATCTTGTTTTTGCGACTTCACCGCGGTGCCATCAGGGTACCACGCGAGGGAAAGGAAAATCACCAGAAAATCACCGGAAATAGTGGACTCACAAGGCATTATGGTCTAAATTGATTTGATTGGATGATACTTTATCAGATAATCTGAAAATCCTGCGGAAACATCGGCCTGTGATACTAATCGTGTCAGGAAAAAAATATCCCGATAAAATTATCCGATAAAAGTGCTGCAGAGACGAGTGCTTAACCTATTCTGACGTAATAAAATTATCCGATAATTATCCGATAATATTCCGATAATTATCCGATAATTGACCTAAATGCGAGAATTTTGACCTTTGACAACGTTGATCTTGCGAGGATTTCACCACGGTGCAACCAGGGTGCCACGCGAGGAAAAGGGAAATCAAAAAATCACCGGAAGTTAGTGGACTCACAATGCATTATGCTCTACACTGAGTTTGCGCAGTTGTATTTTTTAAATAGATTTGATTGGATATTTTATCGGATAATCCAAAATTCCTGCGAAAACACGGCCAGAAATATGCAAATGAGATACTGTATTTACAAAGAATTTATAGAACAATAATATAGAACAAAAACACAGCAAACGCGATTGGCCATGAACAGAAGTAGTATTTTATATCTTTTGATGCTCTTAGAAAAAAGTAAAAGTCGAAAGTTAAGAAATCATGGCCTCACTTTCCTTATTGGGAGTTCTCTTATTCTATTTTATTGAAACTTAATCATCTATTGGTTTTCCGATTTTGGGTTAAAAACTTCGAAAAATGTACGAAAATATGCCTACACAAAATTATCACGAAAACTGTAAGAAACGTATAATGTTATCGCGAAAAGTGTAGGCCTATGAATAATATAAGTTCAAACTGAAAAAATGCAGTAAGCCCATAGATTTATACAGCTAGATGGTGAACTTCTACAGAATACCGTACATAGTCTCAAAGTGCAGTTCCATGTAAGCACCTACTATTCCGGAATCAACCTATCAAATCGCGTTTTGTTCTAACGCTGTTACTATGTCGAAATTGCGCACGCGCAATCTTACATAGAAGTAAATTTAATCCAAATCTAAAGACATTGACAAAGTAAAATATGTGTGCCATATGTGAATAATTTGTATAAAAATAAGAATTTTGAAAATATAATAATTGTAAAACAGTTAATAGTAGCCTATTATTTAACTTGCATGTTGACGAAGGCTGACGAAAGCAAAATAGTAGGCATCTACAAGAGACTAGTAAGGGTCTATTAAAATTCGCGAGAGGCCGAAACAAAAATAAAAGTGTATAGGCCTACCGTATTGTGTTTGAGCAACACACCCTTTTTTGCCTTATCAAACGCTGTTTAAGTTCAACCATTTTAGGGATACATAAGTCTATTAGAAAACAAACAAGTGTAGGCCTATAAAGTTTTTTTTTCTAACTTATTTCACGAATAAAATATTAAGCCATTATAACTTAACTCGATTATAAACGGAATGCCTCGAACATACACAATTAAAGTACACGGTCAAATGTGTTTGTGAGATATCAATGGGCCTAACTTTCCAGCTTATACATTGAAGCATATGGTATCTAAATATTAAGTTATCTAAGATAAAAATTTAATTCAAATTACTAGACCCTGATGTTGAGTCCCAGACCTACAGGATATAGAGATGTTAATTTAACGAGTTGATTGAAAAGCAAGTTGAATTAGACCTAAGTGATGTGGAAGGTGACGGCCATGACTCAATAATATTATTAGCCTAGCCCCAGTCATACATGATGATTACTTGATATGCTATAGGTATTACCACGAGCCGGGGCTCTGACTCAGGGGTGGCCTAACCCCAGTCATGCTTTGTGCTTTGCGCCTAATGAACCGTCTTGATTAACTTTTGGGAAATGCTTAAGAAACACCGCCAGATTTGACCGTGGTTATTATTATCGATAACAAAGTATGATGCCAGCAACGAGCAAACATGGTAGGCCTACTCTAAGGGCCTATATGAATAGCCTATAACATGCAGAAATAACAGAAACAATGAATTTGTTGATGAGAGCCTACAAAAAAAATACAATGTACTAAAGATAGAACAGTAGTTCACTTTCAATGTTGGGAAGGCTGATACAAGAAGAGATGGAAAACAGAATGAAATTAAAGTACCCTGAAAAAAAGGCCAAAGTTAAAAATGCAAGGAGTGATGTAGTCCTATGGCACGGTAATAGAGTGAGCAATAATAAACTAAAATAGTAAAATTATAGGACTAGTCACAGATTTTAATGTAGTTTCAAGTTTTCCAATTTCTATGAATTTACAATGTAAAAAAATCGTTATCGTTCACGAATTTAGTTTGAACTATCTATTGCCTTGTAAACAAATATCGATCGTTATTTTTATATGTAAGTTAATAAGAAGGGAACATAAAATAGAATTCAATATTCTCATGCAGGATGACATAGTATGCCTATACAATATATCAAATATGGAACATTAATAGCATTTCCTTTTGATATCTTTTAGTAAATTTAACAAGTAGGCCTACTGGTGCCTCGATGAACTCTTCCTTTCAACTAGGCCATGCCTATATGTTCTATGAAGACAGTTACATCGTTACATAACATTGTTACCCCATTGGCACGTTGTTTACATTGCAATTTATGATTTTGTGTGATGATTGGTGTTTCCTCGCAATATAGTCCTTCTCCTTTGAATGGTGGTGTTCACTTCCACTGAAGGGTTGGGGGAGGGGGTGCTCGAGGCCCAGATTTTCAACTTTGTATCCTAACTCGAGTGAGCACTCCAACCCCTGGGATAAGCCACTTTTGTTCTTTATTGCTGTTTAAAACTCGGTTATGTTATCTAGGAATAATTAGCCGTATGTAAGACGATTGTCTTTTAGTATGGAAGTAATTACAGACACGGTTTCAATTCCCTTTTTTGGCAATACAAACAATTAAATAATCATGATAATTGGGGTAATTTTTATAGATGATACGGTAGTTCATCATATTTGATCCTATAACATTGTTTCAACACCTCCATGGTTTCACGAGACAAAAATCGACACTGCATTTAGGCTTAACATTTTAAAAATTATCCGGTAGGCCTACAGTGATCGTACGTCACATCAGTGTAAACGTGAGCAACGAATTTCTATCGGAGGATAAATGAAATTGTTCTTGAGTCTACTGTTAAAACCATATTGAATTCAAATTGAAGAATCTTCATCAACAACTTTAAGACAAAGAAAAAACAGAAAACTTAATATTATCGATGTGAATTATTAATTATTTACTAATTAATTATTAATACAATTAAATATAAATAGTAGGCCCATAATTATTAAATATAGGCCTAATTATTTTATTTATGTGTTGTGCCATCGGCCCGAAAGTAAATCGTTTTTCAGCAGTTCAATGGCCTACAGTAGGCCTACCTTACAAGAATCTAACGTAGGCCTATAAAATTGTATTATAGGCCTATTTATTATTGTAAATTCCGTGCAACACATTTAAACATGCCATTTGTGGATATGGTGAATAAATATATAAATGCCTAATTTAAGTAAAATGGTAGTTTTGTAACAATGATTATGGTTTTTATTTTATACCGTATCGAGGCCTACGGAATCTCATTCATGGTACCGTATAAGCTTGCTACTGTGATTATGGTAGGCCCAAGATACAAATTGAAATTAAATAAATTGAATAATAATAATTGTAATTTGCTCATAATTCCGTCTTTATGTTCACTGATTTATCTTCTCCTTGATTGAAAGATCATAATGGACATCAATCAATCTAGCGGCTCTAAGGATAAATCACTCGCTTGGTAATACAAAGCTGTTTCATCTACACGTCCCAATCTTATCATTAATATCTTGCTTATAAAGTTACAGAAAAATGCATTGAAACCTACGTTAACACTCTCAATTACGAGAATTAAATATTTGCTTCGTGCTTGAAGAATTAATATTGGCTTCCATATCCCAGCAATTTAATCAGAGCCTAAACACGAACTTCTTCACGAAGTGGCTCCGTCAGCGGCATATCATAGGCACGCTCTATGCTAATCCCCACGGAGAAAATATAAAACTGCGCCTCGGGAGTAGATAATTTTCAATGAATATTTCAACCAAGGTACTGTAACTAGTTTATCTTTTTGTAGCGGTAACTCGTCTGCATTACTTTTCAATTACGTTGATGGGGAAGCAGGGTATAGAATTAGAAAGACAAGCCAGTCAGACCAATATCATAATTATTTTGCCGCCGGCAGAAACAGTTTTTCTAAGCGGTACACTCTATCGAATGTTGAAAATACCCTGTATTAGTAAACCTATAATGTGGTGCTAGTCCTTTAAATTAATGATAGCCATAGGGGTGAATTGATGCCGAAAAAGAGCTAAGGACTGACCCTGATCTACGGGCGGCCGATCGTCAGGCATTCAGAGAACTTACAGCAAGACACTTTTCCTTAACTTTCTCTGTAAGCGTATCTAATGTTTTGGAATCTTGGGAGATTTTGCGGTAATATTTAAAAAACATTTTACGCGTTCTGTAATGATATTTTGTAGACTAAGACGATAAAATCTATAGTTTCAGCTGGGCCAGTGTTATGGCCGAGAATGGCCTAGTACAGCAACAGTACCGAACAACTTATTGGATTAAGGTACGGTTAGTGGTTGTCTAGCTAATTACTGGTACTCAGATTTGCGAGTCCGGGTTCAAATTTTACCGAAGATCTACTTTCGTCTTACTAACTATAACTTAATTCAACAGTTAGTTTCCATTCTATCCTGTAATACATGGAGACAAAGAGATACAAAACAATTAATATCATTAGGTGTACATTCTCATTAGAAAGTTTTATTAAGTCTTATCAATAGATAATTGGATTACAGGGGCGGATCCAGACTTTTGGAAAAGGGGAGGGGGGGCGGAAGGGGGCCGGTAGAAAGTCAATGTTTTAGGGGGGTCCGGGGGCATGCTCCCCGGAAAATTTTGGTCTTTAGATGTCTGGAAATGGCCTCAGGGGCGTCGTATAGGATCAATTCTTGCTGATTATTTTCGTTTTATAGACACTTTTAATAATATTGATATATTTTACTCTCCGAAATGGGGGGGGGGGGGGCGGCTCGGCTCCCCTTAAATCCGCCCCTGAATTAGTTCCCACTGGAATACTTAGCTATACAGTATATTCCTATCCGAATGTGATAAACCAATGAGATGGTTAGTTCAAAATTACCCTACATTTTCTTTGAAATATGTAGGGTAAACTTGGTCAAACTCTCTAATGGGAATGTACACGTGATGTACAGTAGGGCCTACTGTAAACTAGTGCGTATCTGATACAACCAAAGATCTTATAATGTAAAGATAGCGCGCTGGCCTATTCCAGCGCGTAATGCCATGGAATTGCGCCCGCTACA
>JAOTQE010098033.1:0-11073 GCA_025631205.1 Nesometra sesokonis
ATACCACATACATACACACACACATATCAAGTGACTGCAATAGTCCCTATGCATGCAATGCATAGAAACTAAAAATGGTCTCAAGTTGTTGGTAATATATGTACTTATTTTGAGACATATTATTGAAAAATGACCAGAAACACTTTTATGACCTTTGACCTTAATAATATTTGTATTTGTCATGCTTTTGTAACCAGTTGTCATACAAACGTTAAAATTGTCTCAAACTCTTTGGAATATATATATTAATCTCAAAATGTTTTATTTGCTATAATGGACGTTTTGTCACAAAATGACCAGAAGTGACCGCTTTACCATTTTGACCTTTGACCGCTGTTTGCTCTATCTCTGTAACTTCTGGATGCATATTTAATCCTTATTTTAATAACATAATTGTACCCTAATATATTTTACAGTTGTTTATATTAGGCCTAATTATAATTATTTCATTTTTGATTGATATTCATGTATTGCCATTGCTAAACTTTCAAATACATTACTATTGTATTCTGTGATAGACTACTTGAATAATAATTGAATTGAATGAAGCATAGCATTGTTTCTTTTGCAAAATAAGTCATTTGACCTATTCGTAAAATGTAGATGAGTAATGATTGAGGGCCGTGAATGGCTGCTATAAAAATGTCACAAAATTTATTTTCGTATATAATCAGAAAATATAGTTGTTACTACATTTTTTCAAATAATATGGCATTTGTGATATATGTATTTTACACACAACCACTTGAGGATCCTATGACCAATTGCAATGAAAAAACACAAAGTAAAATTGAATCTTGGATAATATATAACATTGTGTCCATTAACATAAAAAATCATGTCTTTATACTTTTATATAGCCTGATTGAATGTTTTATAAATGTATTAATCTGGACTATTTTTAATGAATGTGTGATAAAAGAAAGATATTGAAATAAAACTATAATGTCTAAATAGATTTGAGACAGTTTTGATTATTTTTATGAGTATGAGGCTTAATTCCAACCTTTGCTTACCAGGGACTTTTTAATGACTAGTATCTGACTTTGGTCAACATCTCCGATGATTCTCATTAATGTGAATATAAAAATATTTCAAACTTAAGACGATTTTTCTGTTTGTACAACTTGGGAGTTTCATCAGTTTGGGAGGATACGTCAAGATACTAAATTAAGGTCAAAGGTGATAAACAGTATTTCCGGTCACTTTTACAATCAAGATCTCATTAATATGAATATAAATACGTACATTCCGAATAATTTGAACAAAGATGTGGTAGTCCTGGATCGCGAACACAGATGGTTTGACCGTGGAGTCAAGGAGACAGTTTATGTACACAGAGAGCGGCCTTCACTGAACAAGGGAGGACTCCGACACAACCTAGCGTGGACCTACAAGTCTGTAATCCGGAAGATTCCCAAGAGGTTTTCTAATTCCTGTGACGTCAACACCAAGCAGTCACCGGTTAATAATGTTTTGCCGCCAGACCATCAGTCGGCCTGACAATGTGTCTTGATAAGACACAATACTCTTGCCTACATCAAATAAACAGTAAGTCCAGTTGATTAGTTTCACTGTATACTTTATTATTGCTATCTACCTGGATGAATGACAATCTTCATAAACGCATTATCAAAAAATGTCATTTACGGTCAATTTTGGACAAAATGCGCCATTAAAGCAAATAGAAATATATATACTGTGAACAATTTAAGACCAAAATTACGTCTGTAGCATTGATAGTTTTCAAGTTATAATGGGTTTCATTTCTAATAGGGTGGCCATTTTGAATACGCAAATTAGAGACTTAGATGACAAAATTCACCTTGAGATCTGCCATATTCGTAATCAGCGATGCTGAAATACTGTAAATCAGGTGAATCCCAGCTTCTACCCAAATTTGCCCCTTACATCATTATTTTGGGAAAATAGAACCGGCTTATTGTAGGTAACACAACATTTCTTAAGGCAATACCCAAATTCACTGGTACAAATTTATATGAAATACACACGTAGCTCCTTTTTAACCAGAAGAATTAACAACCAGTTGTACTCTTGGATGGAGAGAGGCAATGCCGATAGTGTCTTACCCAAGAACAAAAAAAACACTCTGCTCACTTACGCGTTTATCTGGTCCACATACACAATTAATGATGACTTGCAAGGCAGCTTTCTGAGCTTCTGTATCACTCATTATCTCACCATCAGCGATTCCAATGACAATGCTAAGAAAAGATGTTTATATACAAAATAAATCTGTCTATAAATATTTAAGTCATGCAAACAACTGATAAAAACTTAACAAAACAAAAAAAAAGTGGATTTATAACCGTTTCATGGGCTTAATCTGAGACTAAAAGTAATCTCAGGCGTAATATAAACAATAAACATAAACGTTTGCGGTACATGACGTATGTAGTTGTAAGCTACTCAACGTTTCATCCTCAGGAGTGAGAGTGCAGATAGTCCGATTAGTGGGGATTATAAATGTAGCAGGTGGAGAAACTAGCTAAAAACAATAGCAATAGTTCACAACCAATAATAATAAAATAATATAAAAGTCGTCATTTTCAATTACTTGATGGATTAAAAACAATAAATAATATTAAGCCTTATGCTACCCCTCAAAACATTTTGTATTAAAATTAAACAGGTAGGGAATTAGGTAAAATAACTTTGGAAAATTTATGCAATCATGGAAGCTGGCTGTCAGATGTCATTGGATAATAATTTGTAATTAGATCAGCTACTCAAAACTCCAAATAGAAGATCATTTCCATAAAAGTCAACATACAAAAAACTGCAATATTACCAATTTCACACTATGGTGGTTTTTTTGTGTATAAAACTGCAACAATTATGTGTATGCAATTTTCTAAACATCAATATGTTTGTGAATGAATGTGCTACCTAAAAAGAACCTTGTGCCATAATGTGATGTGCCCGTGTTCAATTATTTTCACAAATATCCTATCGGTGAAACTGGGTTTTTTTCATATAACTGTTGAATACATCTCTGAGATGTTTTTTTGCTATTCTCTAAAACTTACGTTTAGTATATCTTGTGTCACATACAACTGCAAGTTTTCTTACCACTTACTGGATGAGAACTACATCTTGCATTCTTAATTATGTCTCATTATGAGACTTAAGGATTGGTTCTAGTAAGTTATAAAAAAACAGGGTAACCAGTACCAGGTTTGAAGCCAGGAAACCTTGAGATGTGAAGGCAAGCATGTTAAGCAGCTACTTGTAATAAATGATTAACTTACTTGAGGCCCACTGTGGACGTGTTTTCAGGTAAATCCACCTGTTTACAAAGTTCCTGATGTCCAGTAGTGGTCACGGATGCCACGGCTAGAATGTCCATAGCAGCCTTCACTAGTTCACCTCTAAAAAAATTAAAGTACAAATAATAATGTAAAATATTAACAAACCCAACAGTATAAGGCATAAGTAAATACAGTATTAGTGTAAAAACAAGGTTGGTTTGGACTTCTCCATAATGGAAAGATTGATACTAAGAGACGAGTGGGAAGGTCACGGATTGGTGACAGATGAAGTTAAAGAATGGAACATGCCGTATGCTAGAAATCTGTGTGTCCACTCAAGTCAAAGTTATTCTGGTCTCCGTTCCTAGTGTCACCAATTGATAGATTTTCTCATCAATATTTTTACGACTGGATGTCTTGTTGATATAAAATATCATTTGTCTGAACAATTCTTTACAGAATTAATCAGAAAATGTACTTAATTTCCACACAGGTGCATGTGACCATGGATCTTGACCACAATTAAATCAATTGTTCCTTGGGTCATTTCTAAATTTCCATGAAAATTTCGTCAGAACCTGTCAATTACGTTAAACACAACACAAACACACCCACCAACACGACCGAAAAAATAACCTCGCCAACTTCATCGTCGGAGGTAATAATTTTTATTATTATTTTTTATTATTTCATCCGCATCCAACAGCGATAAACGCCTATTACAGGATGGATAAACTATACCGTGCTTATTAACTAAGACTCATAACGAGGCTTAGGCAGTGGCGTTGTTGTCGTGAGAATAATCCTGGTGCTTGGTCAGGATTGAACCCAGGACCTCGGGATTGGTAGGCAAGCACGTTAACCACCAAGCTACAGCGCCACTACAAATTAATACTAAAAATGCATGCATGTATGGAGCAGGCATGCTTTACCTGGCACTGTACTTTTTCCACTCACAGGAGAGTGCCACAACTTGTAATAGGAGCTGTATCCCTTGCAATCGCTGAAGTTCAAATATTGGATTCCATTTGCGACGAGATGAATGCTCAAGTAACAGATTTAAGTTTTCTAACGTTGTTTCTGCTGATAAGGTCATGGGCTAGAAGAAAAAGAAATTTACAAATATTTACTGTTTATGAGGGTAATGCTTAAATCTATTGGTCAGAGGTGATGAAGAGAGCATACTAGTTCTCCAAAAGCATCACCATTTTAAGAGAAATCCATATTTTCTTTGCCTTTTACATAGATTCTAGATATATTAGAAAAATTTAAGCTGTTTCCACAGTTCTACATGCATTGCAGCTTGGTGGATAATATGTTGATCACAACACAAAATGTTTCATACCTGAAAATTCAAAGGATAGAATTTTTTCTTATGATCAAAAGTTTAGCATTTTTCAAAATTTGGATAATCGACCATTCAATCAGATCAATTAAAAATTATTGACTTGTCATAATAATCCATTTCACAGTTTCAACTGTGCATGTGCAAAGTTCAAAGCATACAAACTTCCAACCAATCAATCGCAAGTCATGGATCTGCATCTTACACACATGCACAGCTGAAACTGTGAAATGGCTTATTGGCTGACCAAGGTCCACATACTCCTGCTAAATTCCTGGTTATTTCCCTCTTCCACAAAAACAACAAAGGTTTTTTTTTTAACTTGTCTGATATTTAGCAGCTAATTGTGCTGGACACTTTAAAATACATTAGGAAAGTTTTTATTTGGCAACAGATCCATGTTTTTAATAATTTGCGAATGTTCAATTCATTGAACACAATAACATTGTGTATACATGCATGAATTGAGCAATGAAGACACGCATAATGCATTGCCATGTGTAAAGTTACAGCTCACGTCCGCTGCACATGGTGCGCTCTCAGCACAAGTACCAAACAAGTTAAAAACCTTGCACTGCCCGTACATGTGCTCTATTGGTGTGTAGGTGGTGGTGGTACAAGTGACTGTTGCCATGTACCATTGGCTGACATGTGCCCCGGCTTCTAGTAAAATATAGCATGATTTAAATACATTAATCTCTTTAAGATACTACATTTTTAGCAAGGTAGAGGAAAGTTAGTTTCAAGATAAATTTTTATGACTGTGTTGTATTTTTAGCACAGATAATGAACCCTAGAAGCAACTGTCTGATAAATGAATTAAGATGTTTTTCAGGGTGACAAGTTTTTACAAGCCATATGCCATATGAATCCTATCCACAAGCAATCACAGACCTTTTTTATTGCAGCTATCAAGCTTACCTAAAATTGTTTTAGTGAAAATATTTAATGAATCTGCAAACTATGCAAATGTAACACTTAATTTAAAGCCTCACCTTATATGGTGGAATTGCATCTATTTGAGCTATGTCTTGACTAAGTCGTGTAGATGCACGCTTTAATGAATCCACACGCAATGCCAAGTGTGCCTCAAAATACCGCTTAAGTGCTGAGCATGTGTGCTTAACTGTCTGGTAATTTGCAAATAACTCATCATCATTAAGCAACATTCCTTGATCATCAAAGTTTAAAATATCAAGTGTACTCATCTGTAAAAAATAATGCAATTAATGTGATTAACAAATTAAAAAATTGAATATTTTTAATACACCTTAATCCAACAAAACCATGAGGCCATAATTTATTTGATTCCCAACAAGTATCTACGGCCCCCTTTTTGAGTTAGACCACCTTGTCACAAAATTAAAAATTTGCATTGATAATAAAAACTTTTTACACATTTTTTAAGCTTTAAAGTGAGGAGCTATCAAAATCAGATCTCTATAACAGAAGTTACTGGACAAAAAAGTGAAAGTGACTAAAAATAGCTAACCATTTTTTAGTTTAATAAAACAAAATATTTTAAGTACTCTTAAATTATAACACACAGGTATGTGCATATCATGACAATTTCAAGTTTATATGTGGCAGAGCCAAGCCAAATGAGACATAAGTCGGAAAATTGAAAATTGAGTTTTTGATGGATTGTAAAACTTCACATTATTATCTTTAACATGTAAAAAAATCAGTTTCTTACGATGTCTCCTTGCGAAGTTATGAACAATCGAAGTTCAAACATTTAAAATTTAAGTTTTGAGAAAACTGTGTTTGAGAATTGTTTATCAGTTTATATTGACTAAGCATGGTCATTTTAAACTGCATTTTAAAAACATATTTTAATTATATATCTGAAAATTGATAAGGTAGTATGAAAGTTGAATGTATGAACTGTATATTTTTAAAATAAAATAAAATTTGAAAAAATTGACCATTTTTTAAATTTTTGCCTATTGTGGAAAACTAGCATTTGCGACTTAAGTCTCATTTGGCTTGGCTCTGCCACATATAGTAAGAATGAGAAATGCCATTGGTTAGGAAGATATAATCGATAGTGTAACAGGTCATGACAAAAATTAAAAAGAATACATTTTAGGAAGAAAGTGTTTCAGCTATAACATACTAAAAGTTGAATAAAATTCAAGCATGGATTAGCAAAATGCATTCTGCTTTTAAATCAACATTTACAATGTAATGACAATTGGAAAATTGAGGTACTGTACATTAAGTTTAGTTTAAAGACAGTTTTTTCAGATGGAAAAAAAGATGATATCACAATGTCCAGTCCGCCATAATGATTAAAAAAATCATATCTACAATTCATATGCTTTCCAAATATTGTATAAAATGTGGGTGTCACCGTTAATCCTACTGAGCTTTTACTGATAGAAAATAGGCATGATTTGGTCAATTTTTCACTATATTTGCGCTTGAAATGGGCAGCCATGCGAAAAATTTGTGAAAATTGTGGTTAGCCCAAATTGACTTGAAACAGACCAAAAAGTGACTTCACACATTTTAAAAGTTAATGCACGTACAACACGTACACAATAAATCTGGAGACATGGCCATTAAGCTTGACCTGACTAAGTTTATGAGCACTGACTATGATTTAAAGTAACAACAATTTAAGAAAGTATGGCCGATTTTAAAACATGTTCTGAAAAACAAATTTTTGTGCATAGATTATGTCACACATGACCCATCACAATGAAAAGCTTATTAGGTTGATTCCAGTCCAAGGCAAATGATCCTCAAGTTTTTTATGTTAATAGCTCTTGCCAATTTCTTTTAAACCTGCAAACAAAAAAGGGGAGTAACAAAGAACAAGAAAGTAGATGTTTCTGACAATTTCAATAGGTGATCCACTATTATGCAGAAAACCAATAAAGGATATATTTATGAAAGGCAATTGCCACAGCTATAACATACAGACGTTTGGATGAAATTTGTGTAAAGATAACCAATATAAGCCAAAAATGAACACGACCATTATGATTTCATACATTAAACTCCAATATCTTAAATTTCAAGGCCATATATGGTGAGGTTGCAATGTCTTATCGGTAATCATGATTCATAAAATCTTATGTACAAGTCATTTCTTTCAGAATATGAAATTACATTTGGGGGCACCGTGTGTTCCTAGAAGCTGACTGATTACAGATATGCATATTTTTAGCATAATTTCACTGTTTATTGATAAAAATGTGCACACGGATGTTCAAGTTTGATGCGCCTGTTGGACATGGTGACCGTCCCCAAAACATGTGTTGCATGCCTTTAAATATGTGCAAGCGCCAAAATTTTGCGAAAATTGTAAAGCATACAAAATGGCCAAGGTGCTCTAATGTGATCAAAATGTGATTTTTTAAAATTTAATTCATACATAGGCATACATTGAGCCACATGAACCTCAAGATTAAATTAAAATTTATCCTAACTAATTATGATCTGGACAACACCAAAATTCGAACATTCATTTAAGCATTAATATAAAAATAACTGGAGGTAACCTCTGTTTAAAACGTAGACCAGTCAATGCTTTCAGAGTATGAAATAAAATTTTGTGGTCACTAGACGTTCTGAGGAGATAATTTCACTGTTTACTGGCAAAGACCCACAAACACATTTGTAAGTTTATTACCATTAAATTGTCATTGTCACTAAAATGTATGAAAGAAATATAAATTTGTCACTACAGTGTCAGGAACCAATAACATTAGAAACAAAACATTATTTCTATCATCCATACATACTACATGCTCAATTATGTGCATGGAAAATTTGTATAAATTGTGAAATATTTCAAATGGCCTATCAGAAAAATGAGTCCTGCAAAAACTTTTTTTCCATGTAAATGACATGCAAGGACAAAGACTATAAACCGTAGGCCCAGTGTACACAAACAGTACATCTTTCGAGACGAGTAGGGAGTTACCCCAGTGTACTGGTCCATGCATGACCCCTGCCGTGGACAGCTGAACAACTCAGTACTTTCTGCATGACATGAAGTGACCCTTAGGAGAGTAGAAAGTCATAAGAATGTGTAACATCTGTTTCACAGTGCCATGAGCATCTTCTAGATGGATACTGGCTCATATATAAATGTACACCACCATTACACATGATCGATGATAATGACGATGACGATGATGATGATAATAATAATAGACATTTATGTAGCACCTAATAGATCGACAATCTCTCTAGGTGTTTTACAATAATGATGTAACTTAACTATCCCCCGCCGGACACCAACCAGATATTTCTGTGATTAGGTTTCGGGATAAAATGTTAGATTTAAAACAAAAATGATTTAAGTCATTGTTTAAGACACTAACAAATGGAGAACGTTTCACCTCAATAGAATGTTTGCTCCAGAGTGCAGGAGCTGCTGTCGCAAAACATCTTCTGCCATATACAGTGGAAATTTTTGGTACTGAAAGAAGAAGACTATTTCTGGACCTTAGTGAACACACTGGGGTGTATTCAGAGATAAGGTCACGAATGTAAACTGGGGAAAGGCCATTTAGAGCTTTATATGTAGTGGATCAGTTAAAAAACAAGGTATTTGATTGTTGTAAACTTACCGTGTTAAAGAGTTTTCGCAGACCATCCTTTTCATCAAATAGATCAAGTACAGCACGGAAATGAAAGCTTAGCATAAAAAACATCGTGGCGTGACAACGACCAGACTCGTGAGAACACTCCAGTAACCACAAACCATAACTAGCGAAAATGGCCATTTAGTAAAAACAGTCATTACAAATAATTAATGGCTTCATTTTATCTCAAAATTCATCTTAGTGTAGTGTTAACCATTAAACCAGCCAGCACTGTAGATCACTATATTTTCGCAGCCATAAATTTTTATGATTTTAAACATTTCACTTCTTTTATTTTTGCGATGGAACATTTTCAAAGTAATTTTCACAATTTTGACCAGATAGTATGTTGGACATAATCACCGATATTTATTCGGAACTTACCTTTAGATAAGGACAATTATGTTAGTTTTAAAACTAGAGTGCTTGCCCATAATAAACAATGTAATAGGCCCATGATCCACCTTACTCAAGGTTATATTTACCTGGCCTAGGCTAGAATTGCAGACCGTGAGCCGTTCTTTCACCTATTCCGACTCTGGCCCCTAGGTAAACCAAATTCGCTTGACAAATTCCAAATTCCACAATTTTATTCACTTATTACAACATAGAATCACAGCCCTCCATTAGGCTATAATCGTTTGGTGACCATTTATGGCAAATACTAATAATAACAATAATAATAATAATAATAATAATAATGCAAAAACACTTCTAACGCGCCTATTAAAGTTAAAACCTTAACTTGCCACCGGCACCAAGAGAGAAAGAATATTGAAACAGTTGCAGTAAAAATGTAAAAGTTGCAACAGATTACAAAAATAGGTAGGTTTTAAGTTCAGAAGAAAATAACTGAATACTACTGAAATACTACTTCAAAAAACTGGATTCTATTTTTAAAAAATAATAATTTGACATTTATAATGCGCCTGATAAAGTCACATTGAAATGGGCAAAAATAGCGTTACATAATTCAAGGACAGTCACCCATTCCTCTAGCAATTGGCAAGACTCTATATTATAAAAATATATACTGAGATGAAAAGCTCTGGTTAAAACTATGGGTCCCAAAGTGACTGCAAAAGTACTATTTGCTGAGGGGCACAGCCCCGAAGCAAATAGTACTTTTTTTACTGGATTCATACATTCTTGTTCATATAGATGTCCTTTTTTATTTCTAAAGCCTGTTTTCCTGTCGATCGATCTTCCAAAATTGCCGATTTGAAACGGCGTTTTGAATCGTTATAAAAAATCACGCTGGACCGCTTTATTTCCGCTATTTACTACGCTGTGCGCAACAGAATTCGTATATCTTCGCGATGAATTTTAATTTAAAAAATTGGCAATAAAACAAATTTAAAGAACTTTTCAACTGCAATTTTTATATATTAGTTAGATAATTGTATATCTTACGTTCTGAAACAACTTACAACTCTTGAAAATGTAATAAATAAACAAAATGTGTGATTTATTTCTAGGCCCAAAACATGTAAGTTATTGCCGCGGGCAATGTTGCCTCGCGAGCACCCAAATATAATGATCCAAATCGTCAAAGTTGAACTCGGTTTGCGGTCGCAACGGTAGCCTACTAGCACCGAGTCACATGAGATAGCGCCATCTGTTGTTGAAATTGAAAATCCGTAAATAGTCTAGTATAGTGTAATACTGTCATTATTACAGCAGATATACACAGGTTTAGCTGAGTGTACATCTTAGCCCTTGTCAAAATACTATAAATTAATATTCTCACTATTACAGCAGATAGACACAGATATACATTGGTTTAGCTGAGTGTACATCTTAGCTCTTGTCAAAAGACTCTTTATAAATTAATATTTTCATTATTATAGCA
>JAOTQE010098044.1:0-14123 GCA_025631205.1 Nesometra sesokonis
TCTGTTCCTCATCCTCTTCTGTTATACAAACTTTCTCACCATTTCCGCATTGACACCAACACTATTTCCTAGATCAACAACTGGCTTTTTAACCGCTCCCAAATGACTTTAATGGCACTCTGTCTTAAAAAACTTTCCTTTAAGTCTGCCATTATCACTTTCCTTATTTGCTGATGATCTTATTCTACATTCTTCATTCAGATTGTCTACCTGCATACTCCCTTCTTCAGTATTGGTCTCTTAATAATGGTTTATTATTTTCTCCTTCCAAATGTTTTCATTTGTCCATCTACTTGGGTAAACAGGCCCTTTCTCTTATTCCTGTTTCGTTCTATGATACTCTTATCCCCTATGTAAATCACATAAAATACCTCGGCATCTTTATTTCCAATGACCTAAAATGACACACTCAAATTATTTTCTTATATAAGTCTGCCCATAAAAGGTATCGATTGTAAACATTTCTTAAACACTCTTAGTCCTGAATGTTTAGTCAGACTTTACAAATCTTATATCCAACCCACTCTTGGATATTCTTGCTGCATTTATGGTCTTCTGCCAAAATGTAAAATTTACTACTTTAAACGTATTGACATTCTTTTTGGCAAAACACTTGACTCTTCTAATTAGCTCGAGATATTCACTCGTTTCAAAATTAGTAATTTTAAATCCAAAAAATAGACTTTTTGCTCTCCACAATTTTCAAAATCACCTCCAACAATGACCACATTTGTACTTCAGTCTTTCTGTTATTCTCTTCTTCATGGCAATTGCAGTTCATCCATTTTTCCTATCCCTGTTCACACTACCCATTTCAAATCCTCCTTTTTACCCTATGCACTTCCACTGTCTTATGAATTGCTGTTAACCTTTTCCAAATTTCCGCTAAAACTTTGAACTTGCCATTGTTAATCATTACACCCTTTTCACTTAACTCATACCGTATATTTATTGTTGTGTATTGTATTAAATGTCTTGTATAGTATTTTAGTGTAATTTAAGCTGAAATTAGCCCATAAGCTGGCTATAATAAAAATCAAATCTTGAATGCTTGAATCCTGAATCCATTTCATTGTAAACCCTGATTTCATTGTAAACCCTAGTATGCAACTCTTTCTCTTCTCCATCAGCTTTAACTATGGATGCATTAAGTTCAATTTCTTGTGCAAATCCTTATGAATGTACCCTGATGATGACATAATTTACGTTGAAATATTGAATCTTTTTACGATGGCATGTACCTCATTGCTTGGAGTATGCATTATACTTTCTGTGGACTTCTATAAATTAGTGGACCTTTCCGATTTTGGTCTGAAAGTGTTTGTAAATAAGAAAATGTTTTACAAGGTGTATAAACAAATTGATAAACTACAATAAGGTCTGAAGAGTTTTTATATAATCTGTATCTCTAGAGATTTAACAGCTTGTTCATCTGTTAAACGGCAGTGTTTCTTAGAATTCACACTGAGCGAAGCTTTGTAGTTGACACTCCGGTGTTTGTAATCTTGGAGTTCTGCTATACTTTCTGAAAGGGTATTAGAGGACAATGTAAAAAAAAATAGCATTTTCAGTATTCAATTAACACACAGGTTGTTAACATCATTGTCGATTTTACAGGCCTCAAATGTAGGCTTTGTAGTGGTAAGTGCATTTTGACCTGATTTTAAAGGGTACAGTTGCCGTAAACAGGAAACCAGAGACCGTTTTGTACAAATTTTATTCTTATGTACACTGGGAATAAGTGGCCTTAATGATGATCGATTTTTTAAGTCATTGGTCGTGTTTCCGCAGGAGAAAATTATCCGATAAATTATCCGATAGAAGTGCTGCATTAACGTGTGTTTAACCTATTCTGACGTAATAATATCCGATAATATTCCGATAATTTTTTTCCTTTGACACAGGGTCAACCTTGATCTTGCTTTTGCTGCTTTTTGCGAGGATTTCACCATGGTGCAATCAGGGTGTCGCGCGAGGAAAGGGAAATCGCCAAAAACATCACTGAAAGTTAGTGGACTCGCAATTCATTATGGCCTACACTGAGTTTGCGCAGTTGTAGTTTTTAAAATTGATTGGATTGGATAATATTTTATCGGATAATCTGAAATTCTTGCAGAAACGTGGCCATTGAGGTCAATTGAGAGGGCACCAGTGCCAAATGACCTTGGTTCCATGATTAAATTTGAGTTCTGTTTTAATAACTCCATTGACGGTTTGTAAATAACAAGCTCAACTGTATGTAAAAAAAAGTATGGTAACTGTGAAGGATGGCAACCATGAAGCCATAATTGCTTCAATGTTTTATTTGAACATTGTCATTGTCATTCTCGACAATGTTCAAGTACAGACTGAAACGTAGAATCAAGTATGGCCCTGCAGTTATCATTGTTCAGAGTTATCAGACTCTTTCTATTTAAGGATAATTATTGTATTTTTTATTATATAAAAACATTTTTACTAGGATGCTTGCTAAGGCTGGACCACTTGTCTGCCTTCAACATCTTGATTTATCAGGGTGTCTGAATGTGACTGCAGCAGGGTTGACGGAACTCTCTAACGCCACTAAGAACCTCGATCATGAACAGTTCTTCTACTGTGACAACATCCTTGGAGGACCGCATGAGGACACAGCAAGTGGATGTCAGAATCTTGAGTCAGAATGCCGCGTCTGCTGCAGAAGTGGCGAATAAAGCTAGTAAGTTTGGTAATGTCATTTCAACAAGTATTTGTATCTTAATGAGGTCTGACAAGAAAGCTTCTAACAAGAAAGAAATATGGAACTGCAATCCACTTTACAAAGGGATTAAAATTTATTATGAAATCAGTATAAATTTTGGCTTTCATCATCAGGGGCAGATTGCTATAAGCGGTCTTTAGACTGTCTTAAGCTTAAGACGGTCTATAATTGTGACATCACGCACGATCTTTAATATAGACCATTGCTATACCGCGATCTTAGGAGTTAGCGGTCTTAAATATTAAAGCCTGCTTGGAAGAGGCTATAAATGGTCTTAAATAGCTTACAATTTGACACCAGCATTATTTTACCTTGAATTGCCTGTTTTAATAAATTGTTATAACTACAACTGCTTAAACATACACCATATTTTGAAATTAAAACTAGTATAACGTTTTCGTAAAAAAATCAAACGTGATATTGCACAAAAGTTACCTAAAATAGTGCCCTCAATTGCTGTTACTATGGAGTGTTTGTTCGAGATTCAATACTCAACACGGTATTAGGAAAGACTATTTTATAGCATTGGTCTAACTTGGGTAACTTTGCTAAGACCGTCTAAGTGTTAAACCCAGCTTTATTTTGTAAGTTAAGACAGTCAGTTAAGACTGTTTTATAGCAATCCGCCCCAAAGGTCAAGACAGCTGCCTGTCACGTTTCAAAATCAGTATTATAATAAACTTGACTTAACACTTTTGTATTTCTATCCTATTTCAAGTATTAAAACAACTCACGATCGGTTATATATTTAGGCTCATTAGTGAAATATAATCATAGAGAAGATTGTGAAGTGCAAAGTGACCATTCATTTTGAAATGTCATGAAGTAGAGATATCAAGGCCTCAAATAAGGAGATCATTCAAGAGGAATTTCAAGGTTTTATTTTATAATATACCAAATAATTCTGAAATTCTTTCTCTAACAATGTACAACAACACATCCAATATCCAACCTTCTGTCATATATTTTTGTTGATCATGGGCTTGCCCTTGTCCAGATTCTTAAACTTCTTTTCAAAAAATTTCTTTGTCATGACTGCTCCTTCCTCATCCTACTCTAATGTATTCTCCAAAATTAACATTATCCATTTTAAAAAGGACAACAATATTTTCATATTAACATTATTTGTAAAGTTGCCAAATTACATGATCACCTCTTAATTCCTTCTTCCACATATTAGCCCCATTCTAATTAATTTTAACACCATTTTAATGTTTTACACAAAGTAGTTTCCATTTTTGTACTGTACTTGTATATGTCTATGGTGGTTTACATTTTTTGAATATTTTTTTATATTTCATGAGTTTATACCCGATAAGCTGCACAGCCAGAATTTCTTTGTAATGATGTATTTTGTGAAGGTAAATAAAAATTCTCGAGTCTTGAATTACAGCAATGGATTGTCCTCTTGCAATCCCTGGCACTCCACTCTTTTCCACTTTTAAGCTAAGATCAGGGTTCATACGCATCCTTGAAATCCTTGAAAGTCCTGGAAAAACAAATATGCATTTTCCAGTACTGGAAACTCCTGGAATATGCTATTGTCCTTGAATGTCCTGGATATTTCATGATAATGAAATTTGGTTGAGGTAAAACATAGGTATTTTCATTAAACTCCAAAGGTTCATTTTTATTTATTGAACCACACATGACAAGATCATTGATTGAGTGTCCTTGAAATTGAGAAAAATGTCCTTGAATTTTACTTGTTTTAAGGTTTATGAACCCTGTAAGGGCCCGTTCGGGCAAATTTTTTTCAGTTTTGTACACCATTATTTACCAGTTTAAAAAAATCCCGGTTTCGCCTGAACGGGTGATAATTACAGGCCGCCCGTGGATATAACATCAAAACAGTCTGATATGCCAACCCTGCAATTAACTGGATATTTTTCGCAGCGGGGAAACTTTTTTATGACTTAATCTGTTTTTAATCACTTTACCAAATGTTTTACTCAATTTGAACATAGTTAAATATAAGTAAGGACTATCTTTTTTCATATTTATGGGTAGTAGTGCAGTTTTTTTCGTATTTATATTAATTTCAATACCCTAAAACCTATAGACCTAGTATTTGTTGGAGCAGGAGATCGTTAGAGACCATAGTGCATAAGTTTGCTACAGTAAAATTGCAGCGATCAGTGCCGCTTCTTGCTATTTGATATAAATTTACCATTTGTCAAATCTAGTACAGTAAAATAGTGTAAAGTGAAGTTACTTGGATTCGTAGAGCGGCTTTTGGAAAACAAATAGAATGATTAGAATCAACATCGCCTGTACCATTAGCTTTTTTGCTAGTCATCTGGTGTTTTTAGAATTCAGAGTTTTGCGCGAACGGGTACACCACCCGTGGATAAAAATCGGATTTTTACCCTATGTTTCTTTTTTTCTGATTCTAGCCCGAACGGGCCCTTCGATGTTCATTTCTTTATTCTAGTCTTCTTCACTCACTTTCACTCACTTAACCTCCTGTAACCAACAGTAAACGACATATCTGACAATATACATTTTTTAGTATAGGTATGATCTGTGTACAATTACCAAACATGAGTGTACATGCTCCAAGCAATGAGATACACACCATTGTGACAGGATTCAATATTTTGACATAAATAATGTCATCATCAGGATATAATATCCCTGATGATGATATTCCTGATGATAGCATCATTTATATCGAAATATTGAATTCAATTATGATGGCATATATCTCATTGCTTGGAGTATGTATTATGCTTTCTTCATGTACTTGAAGTTGATTAGTGGACCTTTCGGATTACCAAACATGACCATGTTCTATGTGTACCCTGGCCTTCTCAAATTTCTATGGTGTCTCATTAAAACGTTTCTAAATGTTTCCCCAAGTGAGAACTAAACACGGCTATATTGCATTTTAAAGAGTGTATTTTTGTGGATTACTAATACCAAAAAAAACTTTTAACATTTACTTTCAACATGGTGTTATTTGTGAAGTATTTCTACTAGAATAATTTAAGTTACTAATGTTTTGTTTCAGATGTGAAGACATTAGCAGAATTCTGGAGTATGTTGTGGAGTCGTAGTGAGTATGCATAAACAGAACAATGAGTAAAAAATAAACTTGAGTAAATTATAAACCTTGGAAGGTGTAAAACATGTACAAAAACCTGTTTCTTCAGTGGCTGGTCCAGGGTTTTATTTTGGGGTTGTAAATAACTACTTGGCCTAAATGTGAGGTCTTACCACAAAATGAGTCACATTGTAAGTGAGATCAATTTGAAATCATCACCAAAATTGGTCTGGAGTCAAATTTTTGAGAAATTTATTCAATTATGAGTATGATGATGGTACTTAGATTTCAATACAATATACTTTGTGTCAGTTTTTATCACAGGAAAGTCTCCTTAATGCAGGTTTTCTGAGATTTATAGTCTTTTAATTGTTTATTTTTAGATTATGGGGGATTTTCTCATAACTGTAGTTCCATACACGGAAACTTCAAATGCTCATATCTTGGGATATACTTTTCCAATGAATGTAGTTTAAAGTGTTGATTACAGCTTATATTATTCTCTATTAGAATGTACCAATAACTCAGATTTTTATTTTCCTAACATGAGACTCATTTTGTGGCAAGACCTCACAAATATTTGCCAGGCCGAATTCCCATACTGCATAGTCCATAAAGGTTACAAACCTACGGGTTAAATTTTGCAAGCTAAAAGAAAGCTTATTTGAGTCTGTTATACAGTACATTATTTTTGCCATGTTTGCTAATAATGTAAAATAGTCCAAAAACCTTTTGATCCTATAGACGTTGGTCCTTACATATTTTTGCTGCTAGCGCAGCCCTGTTAGAGATGATAGTATGTTAAGACCAGCCCACATTTGACAAATTATTAGTTGTAGATTTGCAAATATGTTTAGCCCAGAAGATATTAAGCGATGCACCAGTTACATATTTTCGGAATATTTTACCAAATTTGCTGATTACTTGATATTGTATTGTGCATAATATGTGGGGTCTTACCACAAAATGATAGGAAAATCAATAATTGAGTTTTAGCTTCTATAAAGTATAATATAAGATTTAATCTAAACTTTAAATGACATTCATAGGATAAACCCAAAAATATGGAAACATGGTTCTGAGAAAATTGTTCATAAAATAATCTAAAAAATAAGCAAATCAATGTAAAGTCTGTTTTCCTGTTGATCGTTAAAAAAAAATGAAAGGTCCACTATTCAACTTCAAGTAAGAAATTATAATGCATACGCTAAGCAATAAGATACACGCCATCGTCGCAGGATTCAATATTTCGACATAAATTAAGTCATCATCAGGAATGTTAAAAAAAACCCCGATGTGAATCGGCGTTTTTGATCATTAATTTTCCTGTCGATCTTTGTGAAAATCATCCTTTTTCAAAATTGACGATCGACAGGAAAATGGGTCACTTTCAACATTAAAAAAAGTTAAAAGTTAAGGTTTGACGATTGGGATCGTCAAAGTTAAACCGAGGTCAACTTTGACAATTTTTATCGTTAAATTTGGTTGCTTGCGAGGCAACATTGCCCGCAGCAATAATTTACATGTTTTGGGCCTAGAAATAAATCACACATTTTGTTCATTTATTAAATTTTCAGGAGTTGTAACGTGCTTCGGAACATAAAATATACAATTTTCTAACTAGTATATAAAAATTGCAGTTGAAAAGTTTAATTCATCTCGAAGATTTATGAATTTTGATGCGCACAGCATAGTAAATAGCGGAAATATAGCGACCAGCGTGATTTGAATTTTATCATTAATTTTTTAACTTTTTTTATAACGATTCAAAACGCCATTTCAAATCGGCGATTTTGGAATAACGATCAACAGGAAAACAGGCTGAGATAATCTTGCATTAATACCAAAAAAGTAAAAATCTAAGTACTATAGTATTCAGAATTAATTAAAAGAAAATTTCCCAAAAACGTTTAGCCCTAAGCCTCAAGAACTTGAAGGTCTTAATGAAAATATGATTTTTGAAAAATCAGTGTGTCTTCTGTTTATACTTCAAGGAAAATAAAAAAAAAAACAGGAAACAGGAAACTGATAAGACATTTAAATTATTTATATGAGACAAAAATTTATGTATATAACTGTAATATAATAGACAAATTATACATTTTATCTATGATTAGATTTATACGAAAACTACAAATTTAAGGAATAAAACAATATATGTTAATTTTAAATATTGCACCCAGTAAAAGAGGGAACATTAAAAACATATAGAGAAAAAAGAGTAAGCTTTGTACTGTATATCTAAAATGAAGGTATTGATTATTTTAAACAATATTTTAATTTTGAGGAACTAATAATGTTTATATTTTTTACAATCCAAGGAAATTTACTGACCTGAATGAAAGTTTCAGCTACCTCCACCAATGATGACTATCTTCAGAGTGACTACTTCCTTAAGCAATCCACTCACTGGTAGGTAGCGGTCGCCTGACAACAGGCTCATATACATGACTCAGTAAGTGGGCCTCTTCATCTCTGTTCATAGTCTTGTTTCCTCTGCATCTGATCCATATCACCTCTTTAATGTATCTGATTGTTTCATCGTCTGCTGTGTCTATGATCTTGTGATGGTTCCAATCAATGATGTGATTTTGTTGTAATGCATGATCCACTAGAGCGGATTGCTTAAAAGAGCCATCACTCTAAAGATGGCCACGGTTGGTGAATGTGGCTGAAACTCTCAGTCAGGTTTGTCAAATGTTTAAACTTACACTGTCATTCCAAAGTATATGACCATTTTTAGTTGAGTAACTAAATTAAGAAGTACTTGCTACTTTCATAAGTATGTTTCTCCATATAACCTCTAGTCCTAATCATAAGTGATGATAAGTACTTGCTATGTTTTGGTTAACTTCAGTATGCTTGATCACGCAAATGACGCTGTGGTGATCTTCTATTATCCATATAAATACATTTTTTTTGTTAATACCCAATTTCTATGGTTAAACTATATCAAGTGAATAAAGATGTTCTCATGTAAATGTTCACATTATGTAAATTGTCTTTGGTTTTTGACTTCATTCTAAAATATGAATAATTTACGAAAATATGTTATCATTGTTCCTATGGTCCGGGGGGGTCCCCCAGGACATTTATTTCAAGCTAGATGTATTTCCTAGGTATCTCAGAGGCCATGTTCACGGATAATTCATTGCAAAAAAGGGGTGGCCTGGGTCAGTTGGCCCCTCCCCTTGGATCTGCGCCTGCACAACTGTCATTGGGTCTTCATTAGAGGAACATCCCCATTAAGAGTTTGGTCATTTTTATTTTACAGAAACTGTATGGCAATTTTTAGTTAACCACCTCAAGTGTTTATAAAGGTTATGTATATATGGCGGGTACAGCTAAGGAATCAAGTAGATATTAATCTAGTTATCCTTAGTGATAAGATTTCAGAAAATATATACTTAATGATACTTATATACTTAGAATGAGATGCACTCGAACCTACATCACTAGTTATCTCTACCTGATATGACTTTTAGTAAAGCTGGTGTCACATTCCTGGTCATTCATGAGATATGTCTTTCTGATTTTGTCATTCATTGCCTTGGTTGCCAAAACAGCACAAATTCTTTTCTGTCTTGACACTATCCAGCAAACCTCCTTCTTTACAGTAGTTAGTGCAGACTACCAAATGTTATGTGAAACCTCCTTTATTTTGACAGAATTGTCATATCCACTAAAATATTACTCAGTGCAAGATTCAAATTTATTCTCATCCTTTCTAAAAATTCCTTTGCTTCCATAATATAATATAGAACAATAAAAGTGAATAATTAATACATTATATACAGACAATCAAAAATTGTATTATCGTTTAAAGCTCTAGTTAAAATATATAATGGCTTGTTGAAGGAAGGAAAGACGATATTGTTCAGTGCGTGAGGCCACTACACGGTATCAACCACTTTTTATGTTTAGATCTTTTAAATCTTGTCCTGGTATACAGGGTATGACTTTTATACTTTATGATGGACATAAACTTTTATAAGGCGCAGTCTTGGTAGACATCGTCCACCGACCTCTGGCCCTGCCCAATTATCTTCTCTACCTTCATTGCACTTGTGACTTGGTGTTACATGTTTAATGACATGCTCCTCCCTTACTTGTCACATAACAAACAGGGTGCGATGTGATTGGGTGGATTCCGGACATCCAGTACACTTCCATGGAACTGCACATTTGGCCTATGTATTCAGTAGAAGTTGTTAATAAATAACATTACGTGTACATTCCCATTAGAAAGTGATCAATTTTACCCTATATTTTCAATCAAATATATGGTAATTTTGAATTAACCACCACACTGGCTTATCACATTAAAAAAAATGTATATAAAGGATAGGAATATACTGTACAGGCAAGCAAGCAAGTGGAACCCAATACAATTATCCATTGTGATATGACTTGACAAAATGTTCTAATGGGGATGTACGCCTACTGAATATATGGTGTAGACAGATTGAAGTTTACCTATAGTACATTGGTTTCATGATTTGGAAAAAAAAAATGTCTAGTTTAGCATGAAATTCTGGTTTCCAGAGTGCTAGTGGTTTTGTGAGAGTTTATGGACAGGAGAGAAGCCCATGGACTTACGACCGCCGAGCGGTCAAAGCAGGCGAACCGTGGACCGTGCATAAGCACGGGTTTGAGGCCCGCTCCCACCATGGTTCTGGTGGTGGAACAAAGTCTTCCCAGATAATGACTACAAATCGTAGGCCCAGTGTGCTTATGTGCACTATAAATAACCCGAGATGAGTAGGGGTTACCCCGGTTTACTGGTCCATACACAATCCCTGTCGTGAACAAAAGGATGTGAGCTAATGTAGTAGCTGCAGAGGACATGACGTGACCCTTAGGGAAGAAGTAGGTTATTGACACTGTAATATCCAGTCCACTCTTCAAATTTGATCATTCAAAATTGAATTCGAATTGGCGCAATATAAATAACTAATTATTTTAATCATACATTACTAAATAGGCTTCTTTACATAGATTGCTTTTTCTAAATTGAGTCCAAATGGGCTTCAATTACAAGTTGCATGTTATACTATGGTTATATCAAGTAAATAAAAATAAAAATTTTGTTTTCATATGTATTTTTAAACATTTTTTTGTTGGTCATTTTTTTATAGTCACGATTGCGTTGTTCATTAATTTTAACACAAATTAAAATATACTCAATATTCAAGAAAATAATAATCATAAATTAAATATATATTGTTGTATAAATTGCAAATTGTAGAAGAAATAAAAGAAAATCCTTAAAAATCTTGATAGTTTTCATTTTTTGGTTCTTCAGTATTATGACTAATAAAATTAATAGTTTTGTTTAGCTTCCCCAGCTTGAAAATTTAAGGTAAGGACAGGTGGAAAACAGGACCTTGCATTAAACAGTTACTTAAGCAAAATGAAGGTGTTTTAGTAACATTCTGTACATGCCCTACACCTGAGACTACTTACTTTAGTAGTCTCGTCAGCCCTACACACAATCATGTAAAAATATTGCCGGAACCAATATATTTTTTTATGAGGCGGTGGAAAGGGAAACCAAAGTTATAATTTTTTTAGACCTTAACAATTCAGTACTTAATTTTTGGGAGTTACATGTACATACCATTTAGGCCTATATACAAAAAGAAGAGTGCTATAACAACAATCATAACCTTCAATAACCCACTGCCCATCTCATCTCCAAGTAAGGGCTCTCCCTTGACAGCAATTTAGTTCACTTTTGAGGTGTTGTGTCTAATGTCTTGTTAGCCTCCCCAAGAGCAAAGCTCTGGAGGGGAAGGGGATGGCTATTTGTTTTACCCTGTGTTTCAGACCAATTTTTTGTCACAGGTTTATTAAACTAAATGATTGTGGATAAATAACTGCAGTAATGATATTTAAATGTAAAGTTTGTGTTTTAGAAAATAAAGTGTTACAATACTCATATTTCTGGGCAAATAATAGAATTTTATGAATATGAAGATTTCATTTATTTGTGGAAGCAGTTGGCGCAGCGTTGGCGTTTCTAGCTTCCAATCACGAGGTTGGTGGTTCAAGGCTCACTCTAGTCGACTGTTTGTGTTCCTAGGCAAGACACTTTATCCACGTGCCTCTCTCCACCCAGGAGTATAACAGGGTACCTGGGAGGTAAAAATGCCATATGCGCTAATTATGGCTGCAACACTATGGAAAGGATTGTATTCCATAGGTGTTTGTTCGAATGACTGGGGGTAATAATTGTGAAGCGCTTAGAGGCCTTGGCAAAAAGCGCTATATAAATATCGCATATTATTATTATTATTATTATTATTATTTATGTGTAAAAATGATTTTTAACTATGGAATTCTTTTTACTCACAGTGTAAACATCCTGATAACAATTTACAGAGTGGGGAGGCTATACATTTACAAAGTAAAAGATTATTCTAGTTATGTGATGTATTGTAGATTTTTATAGTTTATGTGACCCCAACTTATGTAAAAATAGATTTATCTTGCCAGTAGACAGTGGTGCATTGAAGTCAAATAGTCATAGGTCCGGTATGAACATTTCTATTCTTAATACATTAAAGCGAGTAAAATAGCTATTCACTATAAGGTTGTGTTTTAAAATGTTGTCTTTACCATTTGTTTTTATCATCATTCCTGATAATGATATAATTAATGTTAAAATATTGAATCCCAAAATGATGGCATGTACTTGCTCAATGGTACAAACACAACAATTTCAAATGATTTTCTTTAAACAATATACTAATGACTAAATTTGGTATAAATAGCATAAGGAAATGAAATTTCTAAAAATATAAATTAGGTGTTTCTAACGAATCATGATGCAAGATGCTCATTAGCATTACAGAATTATAAAATACTTCTAAAAATATAAACAAATAATGGTAATTCAAGATGGTATGTGTGGATAGCAATATGATTTAAAAAAAATATAAATTAGATGTTTTAACCAATTATGATGCAAGATGCTAATTAGTATAACAAAATGATACAGTACTTCTAAAAATATAACCTGGTCTAACAAATACAGTAATAGTTTTTAATAAGGTTAGTTAGCATAACAATGTGATTCTTCTAAAAATAAAAACTACAGGTAGATGTTTTAACAAATTGTATCAATGCATGATGCTTATTAGCTGAGCATAAAATAAAATAGTGATGCACAATGCTTCTACTTTAATTAGCACAATGAATTAAGATTCCTAAAAATAGTACAGTGTTTTAACAAATAGTGATGCAAGATACTAAATTAACACAGTGAATTAGATTCTTCTAAAAATATGTTACAGCATTATGTATTCTCAGCAAACACAAAACGTTCTTGTGACGTTCGTGAGCGTTGTGGTTTGGGATGTGACGAAGTAACGTTTGAAAAATGTTGCACAAATGTTAAATGAATGTTCAAACGTTATAAGTATGTTAGATGTTGTGAAATTTGGTTAAAAATACGGATCAACAAAATAAGGTTTTTAACACTAATTTGCGTTATATAACGTTCTTATTACGTAACATTGTTAGCTGGGTTGATCTCATCTCCCATGATACAAGGTACATTTTTTTCCCTGTTGGAGACCATTGAATAGAATTTAGTTACTGTACATTAGTAGTACCTTTATCGTAAGGTGGTACTTTTTGACCAAATACCAGGTGACCTAATAAATAATCGTGAAATAGCTGACATATACACAACATTGAATGGTGATAAAATTAACAAAATAAGATTCTTCTAAAAATATGTACCATTTAAAAAAATCATAACATAGGGCAATTTGGTGTTCTAAACAAATACTGTAATAGCATTGCTGGTTAAAGCAAGGAAACCAGGAAACCATAGCAAAAACAACAACATTGGTACAAAAGTTCTGCTCACTCCTAGTTCTGGTGGAGGAGCAGGTATTCTCAGATAAGGACTATAAACCGTATACAGTGGTTTGTGTGCACATAAACTAACCCAGTGCATCTTTCAAAATGAGTAGGGGTTGCCCAAGTGTACAGGTCCATACCTCTACTGCCGTGGACATCAGAATGTGGCATCTGCTTTGGGCAGCAGGACATGATGAGACCCTCAGGGGAGGAGAATGTAAATGAATGCACACACCTCATATCCACTAGAATTGTGAGACATGGTATAGATCATTATAAAAAAACAAGTCGATCCAACAATAAGACGCGGAAAGCTACGCACAGTATAAGTAACAAGAAGTTACTCCTTAACTTGTACATGTTTGAACAGGAGAGTAATATTATTATTGAAGCGTAGGTTAGTTGCAGTACATCCTAGTTGGTGAGTTACACCAAGTGGTGCGTAGCTGTCAGAACCCTACCGATTTT
>JAOTQE010098055.1:0-14122 GCA_025631205.1 Nesometra sesokonis
CATTACCCTACAAACCCCCGACGAAACCTTTATTTTCTCCCCGACGGGGGGGGGGGGCAAAGGTTCCCCGACGAGGGGGCTGTAGCCCCTCTAACGCCGCCACTGCCGCACAGTGAGGTTCAACTGTAATCCCGATCATTATTGTTAGGGCTGAGCCTTCGCCTACATGCGTTAACAGCTATAGAAATGTTGAATTTCAATTAGAAACTAAGACATTCAAAGTAATATACATAATTCAAGTACATATAATTCTCATCAAAATGAAATTAGTGTTCCTACACACCAGACATTGTCTAGTGGGTTGCGTATGTCAATGTTTTGTAAGACTGTGTATAATAATCTTTTATATTTGTATTTATAGACCCCATAATGACGTTCCATGACAACGTAATTGAACAGCTGCCCCCAGAAGCTGAAGATTGGACATACGACGAATTACGAGACTACTACAATGAGGCAAACCTAACAGACGATCAGCGAGATTACTTCATTAATTATTTTAGCGCGTACGATGCAGATGATGCGCATTCCGATGAATTTTGGAAGTTCACACATTCATGGCTTTTTGGGTAATTTTATTACGTTTTTAAACCAAAAAAAATACGATGCACGTTATTAACCAGAAATATTGTTAATGGGCACTGACTCAGTGACCGACCGGCAGACACTGACTGGTTGACTGACTGACTGACTGACTGGCTAGCTGGTTGGCCCTGCCTGGCGGCTGACCAGCAAAATGACCGACCCACCGATCGGTCGAACATCTTACCGACTCTGACCGACCGTTTGACCGAACAAAGAGGAAAGAACGACCTGCCTAACGACCAACCGATCAACGGAACGAACAAACGACCGAACGACCGAAAACAACGTTAGACAGACCGACCAACAAACGACTGACCTACCGACAGACTTACCGAACGAATGACCTACAGACCGGCTAACTAACCAATCGACCGTCCAGCCGACCGACCAACCGAACGACTCAACGACCGAATGAAAGGCCGACTGAGCGAACTACCAACCAAATGATCGATCGATTGATCGTCGGAATGAACGAACGATCGACTTACTGAATGATCGATAGTACGATTGACCTGTCGAACGAACGAATGAACGAACAGCCGAACGAACGAAGGAACGACCTACCGACCGTCCAATCGACCGACAGACAGACAGAACGACAGCAAGACCAACCGAGCGAATTACCAACCGAACGACCTATCGAGTCATCGACCGACGCAATGAACGAACGATATCTGTTTTGGCCCTTCTGTATGTCTATTTTTTAAAGTTTTGGGCTCAATTGTAGACCCGGCGCTAGCATTCGACTTGGAAATTCGACGCAATGAACGAACGATATCAGTTTTGGCCCTTCTGTATGTCTATTTTTTAAAGTTTTGGGGTCAATTGTAGACCCGGCGCTAGCATTCGACTTGGAAATTGCTTGATACGGGTACCGCTGCTACGATCCGCGGATTCAGCTTTGCGAACAAGAACAATAGACTGAAAAATAAGTGATGGATATTCATTAGCGGTGCGTGGTTTATGTTTATTCAAAGATTAATTTCTTCAATATATACGAAGGAGTTGTCAGAACGACTTAAAATTTATGAATTAGGATTCACAGACCACTTTAAGTACAATTAATAAAAACAAAATAATGGTTGATTTTTCTAAGATTTCTACATAATTTATGAATTGTATGCAGAATGCATGCAAAAACCAGGTCAAAGATCAAATGTGTCACTTCCAGTCATTTTGTTAAATAGTTTCATTTTAGTAAATACAAATATGTACTTTCCAAACAATTTTACACCAAAGCCAAGTGGCTAGGATCATTGGTCACAAAGATATAATGAATTTGATTCTAATATTGCTTTATATAGATCGTGAAATTTAGGTAAAATTTCAGGTCAAATGTCATCATTACCATTTCCTGCCATTTTGGTAAAAATGTATTACAGAAATATAAATATAAACGTTCTGTTGTAAAATTAACTGGTTGCCAGGTTACGGTAACCATGGGTCATTTACACCTAATTTACATATTAACTATAAAAAATAAGCTAATTTGCATATTAAGCAGTTGTCAAAATTTATGAATTAGGATCCACAGATCAGTTTAAGCAAAAAAAATGGTTGTTGAAATTTTTCTTAGATTACCACATAATTTATGAATTTGTACGCAAAATTCATGCAATAACCATGTCAAAGTTCAAAAGTGTCAGATGCGGTCATTATATTGAAGAAAGGTCCATTACAGTAAATACAAACATGTATATTCCGAACAATTTGGCACAAAAACAAAGTGGCTACGATCGTTGCTTACAAATATATAGTGAATTTGACTTCAATTTGCTTTCTAAAGTGACATTTAGAAAAAAGTTCAAGTCAAATGTCGAGTACCACCACTTCCTGCCATTTTGGTAAAAAAATGAATTACATGAAGTATAAACATAAACGCTTTGATCACTTTGATGTAAAAACACTCTACGTTCACTAGTTGTCAAGTTACCGTAACCATAGCTCATTTACACATATTTCTACATATTAACTGTAAAATATAAGCTAATTTGCATATCAATGAGTTGTAAGAATGACTTCTAATTTATGAAGTAGGACCCACAGAACACTTTAAGCAAAATATTTAAAAACTGGTTTTTTTTTCCATAGAGTACTGCATGATATATGAATTTGTATGCAAAATTTATGCAAAAGCAGGTCAGAGGTCAAAAATGTTATTTATGGTCATTTTTTTGAAAAAATGTTCCATCGCAGTAAATAGAAATATGTGTATTCTGAAAAAAAATTGACATCAAATGTCTAGGATAATTAGTTTCAAAGAAACAGTGCGTTTGTAACAAGAATAGTCGCCATTTTGTTGTTGGCGGTCATTTTGACAAAATGGGAAAATTCAATGATTCAAAACTGTGCTAGAAGAAAGATTCAGATTTTTACAATTTGTGACCTGTCTATAAAATTCTCCCTCGAGTCTTAACAGACAAAAAATTTGGCAGAGCCAAGCAAAATTGAGACGTAAGTCGCAAATGCTAGTTTTTCACAATAGGCAGAAATTTTTTAAAAATGGTAAATTTTTTTCAAATATCATTTTATTTAAAAAATATACAGTTTGTACATTCAACTTAACAACTACCTTAATAACAATTTTCATATATACGATCAAAAAATGTTTAAAAATTGCAATTTAAAATGACCTTGATTAGTCAATGTATACTGATATACAATTTCCAAATGCAGTTTCCTCAAAACTAACATTTTAAATGTTCGAACTTCGATTGTGCATAACTTCACAAGGAAACATCGTATGAAACTGATTTTCGTTTTGCACGTTAAAGATAATAATGTGTAGTTTTATAATTCATAAAAAACTCAATTTTCAATTTTCCGACTTATGTCTCATTTGACTTGGCTCTGCCACAAATGAGCCATAAATAACATTTATTTAGCCAAATCTAAAACCAAACACTCTTTAGCCCCACACCTTCCTGGATCCACACCTGAACTTCATTTTCTATCAATATTGTAGGTCTGCGGAAGAGTATAGCTGTGACAATCCAAGGTTTGATTTTATAGATTACCTTGCATGGAATCTAGCTCCTGCAGTAAGTACTATAGTGGTCTCAGTTTATCATTTATGTTCTCGCTGTGACTACTATAGAGAGATTGGAATCACTGTGTATTCCCCTGTGTTTCTCATATCAGCACTCAGCTAGTCATTGTTATGTAAATGTAGTCAGAGTGAAGACTACTGTAGCATACTGCACATGCTCTGTTAGGATTTATTCCAAAATCGAATGGTAAGATCCAAAAAAATCTCATAAATGTTGCACCAAATTATACATTTACTATGCACATTTACTAGCAATTTAAAATCAGTTTTATTTAACAGTTTAACTATTCAAAATTGTAAATCATTAGTTATATTTTTATAGGGTAACAAATGTGTGATTTCTTATCGCTTTTGTGGCAGAGGTTTTTATAAATTATCAAATTTTTAATAATTTTTAAAACTTCTGCCATAAAAAGTGACAATAAATAACATATTTTGATACAACTTTTTTTAAAATGCTGAGCATATCAAGGTAGAATTTGGTGCAACATCTTTGAGATTTTTTTACTTTGGAATACCTTGTATTTGAGCATGTGTAGTATACTAACAGAGGTTATTAGTGTTGGAATAAATTGAAACAGAGCATGCAAAGTACCCTAAAGTAGTTATGTAACTTCTCACTGCGACTACATTTACATAGCAATGATCTAGATAAGTGCTGATATCACAGGATGTTAGAAGCAAAAAGAAATACTCAGGCTTTCCAATCTCTTTCTGTAGTAGTCTCGTCTCAGATTCTCGATATGATTGAACAACGACCGACATCCATAATAACGGGATTGACACTAACCATTCATATATAACAGGCCTATACAATAAAGACGAACTTATTAATTGGAACGTACTTGGGACGGACAATTATTCCGAAGGTCGGATGGTCCTGGCCTTTTATCTGTATCTGCAGGTCTATTGGTCCGAAGGCCAGTTGGTTCGAATGCCCATTGGTCATACAATAAGGAAAAAATACCATAGTGACAATCACACAATCACATATAAATGACAGATACCCTATCAAAAGTAAAATGGGGATCCCGATCGGGACAGTGAGATTCCACGGTTGTGGTGGTAAATTTTAAAGTATGGAATCTCTAGATGACCGGAAAGACTCGCTCTCATTCAGACTTTCGGACCACTGGACCGTAGACAAACTATTCTTCCGAATATCATTACTCCGAAGGCCCATTGGTTTGAAGATCCAATGGTGCGAAAGTTTAAGATGGTATACAATACGATGCTGTACCGTATTCCCTTTCCTCTCCTTTCCCTTCGGACCAATTGACCTTCGGACTAATGGACCGTCGGACCAATGGATCTTCGGACTAATGACTACCGAATTGGGTGTATTACTCTAGCACCGCGCCCCATAACACCGCCATAAAAATTGCAACAATTGTTCGTATACACTGAAAAATAACTCAGTACACATTTCGATGCGTGTAAGGGGTTACCCCGACGTACTGTCTGTTTCTAGTGACCTTATCATGTTTGTAAGAAAGTTGTAATTGTTAGTTAAATCCAATCCTGGTTGTGCCACAGAAGTATTTTCTAACGACGCCTTGAAAATATCGACTTGGCAATGTTTTGTTTAACAGTCCATAGCGATGATGTACATTCATAAAACTGTTATAAGACATTAGTGATGTAAAAATCAAATCATGAAATTAAATTACCCGTTATATACTCTTTTTGGTTCATTTTAGGTCATTCACAGAGTAAATTGTTAGCTGATTATTTTCTTCACTTCTATTGTTTTTTTGGTTTTTGATTGATGGTTGGTTTGATAACAACATCGCGTATTCGTCAACAAGTCTATAACAATGCAGTACTGAAAACATTGTTTATTCCTATAATCCGTATCACTTCATCCATAGAGGAAATAATTTCCTTCATGCTACATCCAACTTCACATTAAATCAATTGACATTAATCTTGTTATAGCATTGGATACGTGTTGGCTAAAGGGGAGTGAAGTCCTAGCTTACTGACGCCATTAAACTCCCGTTTTACTCCGGCACATCGTTAATTATGGCGGGTCGGGTTGATATTTAACTAGAAATAGAGATATCTCTGTTTATTTTTATAGTTATTTTATACCAGAGGAACCCCCTCACAATAAGTGGTTCGATCCATGTAGAACATAACTGAACGCAATCAGTTTTGTACAAAAAACTATTATATAAATCTTTATAAAACAGTAAAAAGAAGACATTAGGTGTACATCCCCATTACAAAGTTTTGTCACGTGTTAGGCCTATCACAGGTATAATTGGATTAGTTTAAATAGTATTTATTAACCATATGTACCTTTATTGCTGATAAAATTTCATTGGTTTTCATAGATATACTCATATGCGAAAGGTCTTTAAATTAAAACCAAAAATATGCTTACTTGTAAACGTTTCATTGACTGTCAGTCAACATCGTCAGTACGATGCTTGGAAAGAATGAAAGTTCAACCGTTGGTGGCGCCCACCAAAATACACTAAGAGGAAGCAAGAAATTAGGAAACCAGACACAATCGTACTGACGATGTTGGATGACAGTCAATGAAACGTTTACAACTTAGCATATTTTTGGTTTTAATTAATTTTCTTACTTTCAAATGATAATTACTTTGAAGACAATCTCAACTTTCTATTAGTTACTGTAATCCAATTTTTTTTTAGACAAATATGGATACTAACCGTCAGAAGTCTTCAATTGATATGTGAAACAATCTTTAATAACAATTTCTGGTTCGGGTTTCAAAAGGACGAATAAGTGAAAAAATTTAAAAAAAGTTTGACACTTAATAACTGCCAAAAATCTACCATGCGAGTTTCTAATAAACAAAATATCATTTGTGGCAGAGCCAATAAAAAAGAGGAAGGATAAGTCGAAAACTTAAGAATTTAGTTAACTAAAACTAAATTTTATCTTTAACATAAAAAAAAATCATACGATGATTCCTTGCGAAATTATGAAAAGTCAAAGTTTGACCAATTTTAATGTAAGTTTCGAGAAAATGCATTCGAAAGTTGTTTGCCAGTTTACCGTGATTAAACAGGACCATTTTAAATTGTATTTTCTAACATTTATTGATGATATATATATATATATATATTTGAAAAAAAAAAATTTTGATTTAGTATGAAAGTTAAATGCTTAAAGTATGTTTTTGCCTATTGTGAGTAACTAGCTTTGCAACTTAACCCTCCTTTGTCAAACGAAATGAGACACAAGTCGCACATTCTAGTTTTCCACAGTATGCAAACATTTTAAAATCGTCAAATTTTTAAATGTTATTTTATTTTTAAAATATACCTTTCATACATTCAACTTTCATACTACCTTAACAATTTTTAAATACTTGATTAAAAAATGTTTAAAAAAAATTAAAATGACCTTGTTTAGTCATTCATTCATTCCTCTTTCGAGGAGTTTATTTCCATAAATACATAGGCCTCTGGCCTTTGTTTTTCTTAATTTATTAAACAACTTGTGTTGCCAGAAACGTTCTTTCGGTATAACTAAAATACAGATAGTTTGAAATTGTTTTAGTTAACTTAATATTACACATTAATAATTTAAATTTGTAGATATTTGGATAAGTATAATAAAATTTGGGTAAATAAACATTTCTAAGATTAACATAGTGTGGACAAATTAAAAGAAAATGATCAAATCAAAAAGTCAATGTATACTGATAAATAATTTTCAAATGGATTTTCCTCAAAACTTACCTTCTAAATATTTGAACTTAGATCTTTCATAACTTCGCAAGGAAACATTATATAAAACTGATTTAAGATAATAATGTGTAGTTTTATAAACCATCTCAGGTAAGAAGGTATAATGTATACTCAAAGCAATGAGATACACGCCATCGTGACAGGATTCAATATTTTGACATAAATTATGTCATCATCATTATAAAACAAAATCAATTTTCAATTTTCTGACTTATGTTTCATTTGGCTTGGCTCTACCACATATACAGGGATAATCGACATACATTGGTACCGACAAACTGTCTGCTAAATTTTAAACTGCTCGAACTATTAGATCTTGAAAAACAAAATGCATACACAACGGAATAAGTATTTATCGATAAAACGAGGTATAGGCTAGGGATGTAATAGAATTGCATGTTCAGTGACGGATTTAGAGTGGTCAGTGTGTACTTAAAAAGGCTTTAAGCCCCTAAAATGATTGGTAATAAAAACCTTAAGCTCACCTATAATTAAATCAATTAATATTTTAGCGGATTGAAATTAAATACGCCAATTAAACACAAGAGCAAAGTCGTTAAATAGCGATCCCAAGACACAGATAAGCAGACATTAACGAAAGTAACATATTTCAGTAATTCTTTTTTCAGTGAGTGAACTAAAACTTTTGCAACTGAATTACTGCAGAACTGCAGCAGAATAATTTTGACATGGTCCCTTATTCTATTTGTATTTAAACAGTTCTGGATTATCATTCTACTCTCCTTCTGGCAACCAAGAAAGAAGATGTGTCCCGGATGTTGCGGAAAACGTCCCGGTGTTGCATTGTGGGTACAAATTGATAAATTGACTATTTCATTTAGGTTTAAATTATTGGTTGACATTTTATAGTTTTTAGTAGACAGACGAATTGTGGCAAAACGAAGTCTTGGCATTTCTTATTAATGAAGTCATATGTCGGACACATTCGGATAGTAGGAGACTGTTGAACTCACGACCGTCATTTATTTTTATATTATAAGCCTCAACTGTGAGTTAAAGAATTATTTGAATAAAAACATTAAATCATTTCACAAAAGAAGAGAAATATTAAAATCGGACAATATATCGAGCAGGTTTGACAATATCACGTAGAAAGATATTACAGCAAGTCACGATACTAACATTTAACATAATGGAACAAGAAAATATATAATGTTATGAATGAAAAATATTGAGAACATGTTGGAAATCTACTACAGTCCAGAATTGGCTATTGCAATTGAATGTAAGTTCATTACTTAAAAAAAAAATATTTGAATTGGTTGCAAAAATTGCAAAATATATGGGCCAGAATAAATATTTTATGTGATCCTTCAATAGGCTACTCCCAGTTTCATTGTGAAGTAGGCCAAAGAGCAAGGGAGTATGAGTTAAGAAAGCTGGGGGTCTTCATTGAAATCAGTATTGAGGTAAAAGCGTGTTCGTCGTTTTGGCATAGTTATAGTACTTTTAGATATTAATAAATAATAAAATTGTTATAATTTGAATTTGTAATTCTTAAGCCCGCTGAACCTGGTAGATTCGTATGATGATCGTTTGCCTTTCGCCTGCGCATTCGCCGTTACATCCACTTGCATCCTAGACCTTTTCGGTGGCTCCTTCTACTACCAGCCTGACATTAGCGATGTTCCATCAATGTTATCAGGTAAGTATCATCAATAATTCAATTAATGCTGTAAAAGTAGTGGTATAACGCTTCTTTGTCGGCAATCCTAAACAATTTTCTTTTCAACGGGTAATGTCCTATTGATTTGTGGGTTTCCTATTTAACCCAAAAATTCAATCGTGTTGCAGTTGATTATTTATTTCTCAGAAATATACGATATCATCATAATAATACAGGTATAGCTATTTCTTCAGAAAATCATAAAACGTAAAAACAATATACTATTGTGATACTCTCGTAGGATTTTCTACAAAAATGTATACTTTCACAGCCACGATATCATTAGATTAAACAAAGCCTGACATGTACGTCATTCTAGAAGTGTGAAATTATAAATGTAAAGAATGCAACGTTCATCATATCGCCGTCATATAAAAAATGACTAGCCTATACATTTTCAAGAAAAATCATCGACGTAAACATTGACATTTTGGTCATCTTAACCGAATGTATACAGATTAATACAAATCTAGATGTCACTTCGTAACTTAATCGTAATATGTTCCCCTTCCCCGGACCTTGTACGAACCTATGAACCTTCACGTATTAAAATTAATCATAATCTGACGATGCTTGTAGATTAATACGAAGAATGTCAATATCTGGCACAATATAGTATTACATAACGTGACCTGAGGATTACGAGTGATAATGAAAATATTACTAATTGTTTAAATTAAAGACAACAGAATAGAATCATTAATATAATAAAAACAATAAAACATTTCCAGCCGACAATTTGGCGCGAAAACAAGTTAATAATGAGGTTTTGCAAACTTACGAAATACGAAAACGAAAACGGATACGTCACACTCCAATTTCTGAAAGTTCCTAAATGTATTCAAAAATATATCAAATTTTCTGGCTATGAATTATTGATGATCGTCGTAAAATACTGACCAACTGTGACAGATATTTAAGGTGTTCTATTCAAATGTTACAAGAATGGATGACGTATCCGTTTTCGTATCCGTATTTCGTAAATCTGCAAACCTCACTACTGTGTAGCAATAAAATCGTTGAGTGGCGTTGATGTTTGGTGGTTAACAGGCATGCCTTCCTGTCATATGGTCCCGGGTTCGAGAACCTGCCCGAACTAGGTTCTTTACAAACTAACAGACAGTTCCACTCCCAAAGCCTCCAAATGATACTTAGTTTAGAACGCATGGTGTAGTTTCTGTAAGACAAGAAAGCTTGATGTTGCATGTGATATGAAATTTAAATGAAGACGTACATAGTAAGTTCGGTTCCACATTCCAGGATGCAGATGAAACACTTGTATGCATTTTAAATATTTCATGTGAGGATATTTTTTTCATTCAGGTACAATTCAAGTAATAATTTGTTTCGTAAATGTTATTGAAGTTTGTGTTGTTTACTATCCTCTGTTCCTCTGCCTATCGACTCCTGCTTCGTTGCTAGGCAACTTCATCGGATTTCTGTACACTGTAAATTGGTAAGATGCATTCAACTTCAACTAATTACATATCCATTAATTACTAACTTAATGGTAGTACTAACTTAATGGTAGTATATCAAAGTTTTATCAAGATATTGCCAGAAATTGGCATTTATAATTCACCCCTGGATACGTCAGTTCAAGTTCACACCTGAATACGCCAGTTCACACTAGTCTGACAAAATAAACAAAAGATGGTAAATATGTTGCGGGCGTACTTGTCATCTTCTGTGTTTTTAATTACGGGAACTGTTAATTAAAGCTATGTTATTGGATTTTAATTATTTATCAACATAAATATTTATTTTGTAGGTTGTTTTTCTACATTATACGCTTCGTTGACTGTCCAGTTGATTCTGGGGTAAGGTTTATCACCAGTACTTCTCAGTACTGAAGCCATTTTACCATTGAAGCTCTCTCCTATTCCAGTTGCATCGATCCCCTGTATTCACCATATCCAACATCATTATAATTTTACTTTTACTTTCGGTATCTTATCGCCTTCTATTTGGGTGTCATCCGACATTTTTATCATCATCTTCCTTTTGAAGTGAACACCATCATTACCCTCTGTCTGCAGCCATGTCCTTCTTTATGCTCCACTCCATTACTCTTCCTATTCATCAAATTGCATCTGCTCTTACTGATATAATGAAACATCATTATCATCTCACTTTCTCTTGCGGTAAACATTTCATCATTGTCTGGAGCCATGTTGCCCTAAAAATCTACTCTACCCTAGGTTTTCTCTCTTGGTCTTTTGTTGTTTCTTCTTATTGCGGATGTTTTTCAACATCACTATCACACCTTCCCCCTGTGACGAACAGACGATAATTCTCCGCTGTCAGGGGCAGGTTCCTCAATATAGATCTACTCCAGTAGTATTCTCTATCGTCTTCTTATCACTGTATCTCTTCTTATTTCAGATGCCATTCACCATCACTGTAGTTTCTCTGTCGTCTTCTTATCATTGTCTCTATTGCAGATGCCATTTAGCATCATTATAGTTTCTCTGTGGTACTTTTTTTTCACGTATTGGCCGTGTTTCCGCAGGAAACAATTATCCGATAAATTATCCCGATAAAAATTATCCGATAAAAGTGCTGCAGAAACGGGTGTTTAACCTATTCTGACGTAATAAAATTATACGATAATTATCCGATAATATTCCGATAATTATCCAATAAATGACCTAAATGCGATAATTTTTACCTTTGACACGGGGTCAACCTTGATCTTGCTTTTGGTGATTTTTGCGAGGATTTCACCACGGTGCAACGAGGGTGCCACGCGAGGAAAAGGGAAATCGCCAAAAAAATAACGGAAGTTAGTAGACTCGCAATGCATTATGGCCTACACTGATTTTGCGCAGTTGTAGTTTTTAAAATTGATTTGATTGGACGATATTTTATCGGATAATCTGAAATTCCTGCGGAAAGACGGCCATTGTTTTTAACTTATGTGAGAGTGTATTGGTATATTTTGAAATGCGTCCTTAAAAATACGAAGTGGTTAAATTTACGGCAGTCTCTAGTGCTTAAGGTATAGGGAGAGTATTTTGAAGGTTAGGGTCAAGCCTGATCCACCAATCAGTGAGCTGGAATTTGAAACATTTCACGTAAATATATCCAGAGCCTTAAAAATAACTGTAGATTTGTGTGAAATCATACTGAGGTCATGTACGTTTCGCTGAACCTGAACTAAAGTTCTATTATTAACCATTCAAGATATATCTAATAATTGTTCAGCTACTGATGGATACAACACCTGTAAGGCTTTTTCGCGTATTTATAACTCTTTGTTCATAAGCATGTTCTTAAAAGCGAATCTTATAAGGACATTTTAATCCGAATATTGTAGCAAGCCAATGTATTATTATTGAACGTATAGATCGAGATACTTGAGTTGGTTAAGTGTTATCAAGTGTACGAGTGACATTTATAAGTCCTCTCATTGTAATTGATAGACTGGATTCTAGTTCAAGATATTTGTCTTAATTAGTGAATATTGATGAATACATTCAAACATTGCACCCCATGCGCTCCATACCAATCAAAGACGTTTATCTGTGCAATCCACTTTTATTAAATTACCGGTGGTACTATTAGTAGTATGACGATGATGATGATGATGACCAGGACGATGGCGACGAACATTATGACGACGACGAATAGCGGGGGCGGGGACGGCGAGGGCAACGACGACGATTGTATTATGGCCTGTAATATAGTAATGCTGTCTTGCTTGTAAGATGAACATTAATACTAACATTAATGACAACTTTAACCGTCGTCACATAACATACGGCATCATATTAATGTTATTAAACCTATTATATCTGCCCTTGGTGTGAAAAGGAAAGGTAGCAGAAATCATCAATAGACATAAATATATGGTCGCCCTCGATTTATTTTTGGTTTAAGGACAGTTGTGCCATATTACTGTAAAAAATTCTTTTTTTTTTATTATTTTAGGTTATTGGTGAATTATATGCCGAGATTCTAGGCCCTGTTTACTTCTGCTATTGGGTGCTTTTGGTACGGTTTGCGTTGGGTTTCTACAAAGATATACGGCTATGGTATCGGTCATATAGAGATACAAAAGTAAGGCCTTCCTTTTTTAGGATTATGAAGCCATATTTCAAACTAATACAAATGACAAAAATAACCACAATGAGACATTAAATTAGGAACAGCAAGTCATATTGAACTTCAATAGTACAGAAATAACCATTTTCAAGAACAAAACATTATTTATAATGGCAAGCCATATCATGAACTAACTTAAAATAATTATAATTGTCAGGAAGGTCATTGTTCAAGAATAAAGAATATTTATAAAAAAAAGGAAATTTATAAATGACAAATATATACATTTTTACTATAATTAATGTAATTTATATAACAGCAAGCCTTATTCTAAACTGAACTAATTATAAGAGACAGAAATATCTAGTTTACAGATACTATAAGTTTATTATACAAAAAAAAAACTTGAAAACTACATTGCTCATTTGTCACAGTAAAAATTCACTAAATATACAAGAAATCAACATAGAAAAATTCGAAATATTAAAATATAGAATACACAAAAAACAATGGTACATTAAAAATTTATGCAAGAATTTCAATACTTCAGGTGCCATACATTATGATTTTTTCCAAAATAACAGGGACTAGTTTATTTTTCCTCGTTTATTATTAGTTTTATGCCCTTAGCATATATGAAGGGACTTGCATTCATCTTATCTGTCTGTCTGTCTGTATGTATGTCTGTCTGTCTCCATCTGTTTGTTTGTCAGTAAACTTCGCCATAGTGAGTGCATCATGAGGTAGGGCTTTGATATTTTGGCATGTGTGTTTCTTATGAAAAGACCTTCTTGTAGGCCATACATTTTGATCATGTGACTTTTGACCTTGATTTATAGTCTGGTTTTTTTGTGCAACATTTAAAAGTTCGCTACCGCCGGGTATATTATCATTATCATTATTATTATTATTATTATTATTATTATTATTATTACTATTACTATTATTATTATTACTATTACTACCACTCCCACTATTACTATTACTATTATTATTAATATTATTATTATTATTATTATTATC
>JAOTQE010098066.1:0-14122 GCA_025631205.1 Nesometra sesokonis
TCGCGAGCACCCAAATTTAACGATCCAAATCGTCAAAGTTGAACTCGGTTTAACTTTGACGATCCAAATCGTCAACAAGTTGTAAACGTCGAAAGTGACCCCTTTTCCTGTCGATCGTTGTAAAAATCGTCATTTTTACAAATTAACAATCAAAATCGCTGTTTCAAATCGCCATTTTTTTGGAATAACGATCGACAGGAAAACAGGCTTAAGATGCATGTACAATTCTCTTAATAGAAAAAGCCTATAAGTAAGGCAAAGAATTCTCATTTAAGCCTGTTGTGAAATGCTGTTTTGAATTGTTATAACAAGTTTAAAAATTAACAATAAAATTTAAATCACACTGGGCTGCTAATTTCCACTGTTGACTATGCTGTAGTATGACGGAATTGTGTTGGAATGTGGATTTACGAAAACCGGCTACCTTGTACATTTAAAAGTGAACTCTAAACCAGGTGACAGGTGGCTGGCTAGCTAATACACTGTGTCGAGCACGGGTGACTGGGTTAGGATTTACTCTTATTTACTTATTTATTTATACTTTGTATTTTTTACTTATTTAATTATTTATTTATTACTTATACAATCATTATCATTATTGACGTATTAAATGTTTCTAAATGTTTAATTTAAGGACCTCATATCTAAAGCTTTTGCTTCTAATGAGGTACCTTTTTCACATATGAAAGATGTATGTACTATATTTTATATATTTTTGGTATTATGTGTGAAATAAGCTGAATCTGAATCTGAAAATAATAACTTTATCTTGTCCTCATGAAAATCGCAGGCCTACCATGGGCTCTGGTTTATGTTAGGGACTCCTGTCTATGAACGAAGTTGACCTTGTGACCATTTCAAGACTACAGTTTTTAATATTTCAACATTTAACCTAATTAATATGTATGTAATATTTTATTTTTAAAGGATCTCAAATTTAAAGAGATGTGCAAATTTCAAATGTTCAGTACCGGAGTGGACGACCCTATTCCCAGTGAACGTTACAATCTTGTGGTAACATGCAACAAATATGGCTATCTTTACGTGGGATATGACAAAGGTAAGCAGAGCATTAAAATATTTGTTAGCCAATCAGACAAACTATTGTTAATTTATTTACCAGCTAAACAAATTCTACTGTTACAGCACAAGAATAGTTGGCGCCCTATGTTGGTAACATGAAGGCAATTCAACAGAAGGACGCTGTTCTTTGCCGTGGAACATAGCACGAGCGAACAGCCCTTTGAGGCATAACTCTTGTACCAACAAAATTTGCTCCAGACGCTAAAAACTAGACTACCATCACCATACATTTCCTGGTGGCGGATATATTTTGATTATTTTTGATAATTTCCAATGTGTATTACTTCTTGATTCTTTAAAGATACAATCATTTGTCACCACTGAATATACTAAAATTTCATTAAAAAAAAATTAACCCATTAGATAAAAAAATAAAGTGAATTTAAATTAAGATTTTTTGCAAAAATTCTCATTCTTGTGTAACATTTGGTTGCATTTTTGACAATGACGTACTAAAGTGTACCAAATAAGCGTTGTTGTAGTAATAGTGAATCATATATTCTTTTTAGCGTGGGGGTTCCCGTAAGTGACTTTGAGTGACTCCATTCCTTTTTTTACAGTTTATTAAACATAACTTTTTAGCAAATAAATTCCTAAAACTGGTACAAGAAGCGTGACATCGAACATATGCTTGGAAACGTGACAACACGCTAAATTTTTATCACGCATTGCCATCCCTACGCTACTATTTATGACGCAGTGCATTAACCGTCAGCGCGATTATGAATCGTTTTTTTATAGAAGATTATTGCCTTGGTTGTTTAGCAAGTCGCGTACAATCTCTAGTTCTATAAGTACAGTACGCATTTGTCGGTTCAAGAGTCCTAACTTTTGAAGTCCTGAGTGTCCTTCTGTTTGATTGCTTTGGTAACATCAACGAAAAATGCGGTCAACTGATCGTCGCTATCCTATGCACGGAAGCATTGCTGATTTTTATCTTTCAACTTTCAGTGTTGTATCGTGATATTTTAGATTTAGATTACATTGGTAGTTTAAAATAAATATCATAAAAACATAAGCAGTATTGTTCTCTATAAGATTTGTTAATAATAATAATAAGTGTCAGGTTACAGACTAATTTAATAGTTACAAACTATGGTTGCTCAATGCAAATTGTTTATTGCCCAGGGACATCGGACAAGTGGTCTTGTGAGCACTTGTTAATTTTATAGAAAAATTACAATTAATTTATTAAATCAATATTCTACAACTATAAAGCTTGCCTTAACCCTTTTTAAAGTGTTAAAAATTAAAAAACCAATGTAAATTTAAGTAAACTGTACTCTCTCTAAACAAAACTGCCCAGAAAACTGGACAAAATGCATATTCCAGTAGGTGCTCAGTATAGGAAGAGTTAAGACAAGCAGGATAAAGAGTTCTGATTCTAATTAAATACACTATATGTATAACTTGTTGAATTTTTTTTTTTTATACAGGAATAAAAATACTGAAGACAGCTGAATTGTCTCGGTTGAATACCACAATTGAAAAAGCAAGTGAAACAGGTATTTGAGGACCCTTAACATAATCTTCTATTTTTTTTAATTCAATACATAAAGTAATTTTAGGGAATGCTGCTTTCTTTGAGAGTTGACTGTATTGATTAAATTTTAATTTTAGAAGAAACAAGCCACAGATAGACTTGATGTTTTTAAAATTGAACTAAATCTTACCAAGATTTTGTTATATATCGGATGAGCATAAAAAGATGAGTCATACTTTGATGTTGCATTGCTCCATTGTTTTTTGTTAAAACTTTCGGAATTTAAATGACATGATGTTGGTAATATACTGTAGTTTTCAACATCATAGCCTGATTACTCTGTACACTGGGCTAAAGGAAAACAGCCTCAACAACCACCTTCTGGTTATCAACATTGTATCACCAGTCAGTTTTCATGAATTAAAAATTGAAATTTGGTTTGTATACTAATAAAGCAGGATTACTTTTAAGTGTGCATTGGCAGAAGCTGACATAAGAGGGTGTCTGAGATATTGAGTGTCAAATTACAACCTGTATTTTAGGCCCCAGAAAGACACACTCATTGGATACATTTTCGTAACTTTTTGTCCAGATCCTGTAAGCCCTAGGGAGTGATTAATAATCCCTTAATGAGCTTCCAATAGCCATGTATCAGGATTAGCACAGGCAGGCAACATTTGGAGGCCTGGGAGACAGCAGACCTCACTGAGTGACCTGCTACTGTACACAGCCGTTTTAATAAGATATAATGATCAAGCACTGCCCAGACTAGTGTAGCACTATGCGGACTTGTGGTCATACGTAAACACTTGTTCATATTTTGTTGGAGGTGGATCACTGTGACTGCAGGCCTATCCGGGCAACACAAGAGTACATAAATGGCCGTTTATGCATAGACAGACAGGTAGTAGAAAGATCCCATTAAAGTACATTCTTTCCCCCTGGGGAAAGGTAATAATGGTGCCTACTGATTTAACTAATCAGTATTTTTCTTGTTCACAGTTGTTGACTTTCCACATGTTGCTGTTCAGTTAGGCTGTATGCCACAACATCTAGCCCTTAGTGCAGATAGCCTTACACTTTCTGTATGTTACAAAAAGGATACTGCTCTCAAACTAGCACTCTATGATGTCAGAACACTAATCCGATCAGTAAGTCTTCATAAATGAATAGTAATGATGTGGAGAGAGCTCTATACTTTAACTGTATAGAGCGCTATATAAAAACCTACAAATTATTATTATCGTCATCATCATTATTATCATCATTATCATCATCATTGTTATTATTATTATTATGACTATTCTTATCAGTGTTATTATCATTGTTATCATTATTATAATTATTTGAGAATACCTATTCCACAAACAGAACCAGGACTGATCAAGAGCTTTGAACCTGCTGATGTTATGGCTAACGGTTACGACGCTTGTGCCTATACGTCTCTTAACTCATCCAAATGCAATGCATTTACTTTACTTTCTCTTGTACAGTATAAGCCCACCCCATGAACATGAAATCGCATCAAGTTTTGAAGTAGGTTTATACACAAGGACCCAAAAATATATTTAACAGTGTTTTTGAACTAGCAAGTGCAATATTTACCCTTGAAATATTGTGTAATTTGTAACATAATTTATTATTGTCACTCAAATTATTGGGTATAAGCTCACACAACAGTGGGCTTATACCCATGAAAGCATGGTAACTATCATTTAAAACCAATCATATAACTTCATTTTAAATCTTCAGGGTGCCTCAGCCACTGCCTTCTCAACACAAGAAATCGGTCAAGGGTCAGATATCTGGGTAATGGATCTTTGCTGGAACCCCCAGAATTTGACAGTGATGGCAGTGTGTCTGTCTGATGGTTCCCTACTGTTGTGTGAAACATCAGCTGGTGTTAAAGTGGTTGCCAGAATGCAGAAAGACACTGATAATAAAGCTAGTAAGTAAAAGCTGTCTCTAGCACTTTATGTCCAGTGTAAACATGGCTCATGTGCTCAAAGACCCACTACATCTTTTGAGATGAGTAGTGGTTGACCTCGGGTTACTTGTTCACAAACCCAAAACCAGAGGAAAAAGTGCAAGTATTGAATGTGTCAAAGATTCAAGATTTTATTGCTTCTAAGGCCAGCATGAGCTATTATTATTATTCAATTACGCCGTTCTGATTGGTTCAATGTTACCGCATGCTATGAATAGCAGCCCCCCCCCCCCCTCCCCCAAGCCACTGTTGCCCAATTTCATGAAGATTGTTGTTCTGGGAAACCGGATGCGTGTACAGGACTCTGCAGATGTTGTGACCTGCATAATGGCGAATGTACCAGTCAACTAAGTCTGTAACCACCTTTTAAATGCTGGCGTTTTTTCAGTTGATTGTGAAGAATTACAAAGAACACATGCAAGACATTGAATACTATATAAGACATTGAAAAAAATTCAATACACTAAATATGGACAGTGTAAGTTACAGCTGTGGGGGTGGGAGTAAATGAGTAACGAGCAAGTTTGATATCTGTATTGAAAATTTCAGAAGATTCAAGAGCAAGGTCGTAAGATTGTTTGATTTTGATCTATGTTTTATAGGATTTCATTTTTAAGACATGAAAATATCTTATTTCCCACTTGTGTTTTCAGTTTGCTGGAGCCCTAAAGGTAAACAACTCGTTGCTGGTAAAGGAGATGGAAGATTAGCACAATATGACCTGCAACTGAATGAGAAAAGACGCATTCAGAAACCATATACATTTGATGATAGAGTTATAGGTAAAGACTTTTTTCAAAACAATAAATTTGATCTCTCAATTTCTAAACCCAATTACATGTGTGGTCATAATATAGACTCCCTGTTGGCCATTCGAGACAATGAAAAATATTTCCTTATCCATGAATTAAAATTTTGTAGGTAGCCATTTGAAGACAGAGTACAGATAGAAAAACAAACATTTTAGTTGTACCACAAGAGCATAGTTTGAACAAATTCATGAAATTATCAAAACCATTTTTTTTATACTTATCTATCATTGCAAGTCATGCAAAAATGTAAATGACCTAATCAATGCTGCACTGCTTCAGTGCTGTGTTTATTGGAGATCTCTGCTTATTTTAGAGTAGTGCTGATTATGTCATTTGTGGTAACCATTAGTTTTTAGACTCATGCATTATTGAAAATCAGTATAATAAAAAATATGATACTTCATTGATACTTAATTTATCCATTTATTGCATATAATGTATGCCAGATAATGTATCTGTGTCAAAATAATTCCCACACAAAACTACATACGACATCTCACAAGCAAAATTTATTTAGTTTATGGGATAAATTCTGATTGTCAATTAATGATAGTGATGATAATATTGCAGTGATAATGATGAGTTGATTTTCTAGTTGTCGATGTATGCTGGTTGTCAACTTACAAGTTCATAGCTGCTTATGCAGATGCTGATGGACGTCTACAACCCAACATTGTAACCGTTTCTGCACCGGTAAGAAAACAAACGTTTCCAACCCATGATTAATTTTTACACTTGGTTAACAATTGATCCTGCAATTGTGCATCTTGGGATGCACAATTTCTTAACAATTCCGTAGTTGTTTTTATTCAGTGTCAAATCTGATCTAGATGACACTTTTTCACTGACTGCTATGGAAAGTTCTCAGCATCCTATGTTTTATGTTTAACTTATGTTGTTTTGTATTTACGATCTTAGAAAGATGAATGTTATGTAAGTAAACCACTGTTTTTATTTGTAGAAAGAAGGTGATCCAATGTTTACAAATTTTGAAGACATATGCATGGGTGATGGCGACAGGCAAGGCCAGTACTACCTTAAGTTTATTGATAAATGGTAAGTTTAGTCTTTTAAATTTGAACGAAGCGATGAATCGTAAAAATTACAGTTTTGAGAACATTGTAATTGAAGTTTCTGACACATTTGAACCATACTTTCTGTATTTTAAAAAAGGGCTAAGACATTTATTTATTCACATATTAAAAAAATTATTTATCTTTTATGTATTCAAAATTTGTTTTTAATAATTGATTATATACTGCGAAATTATTATCATATTTGCGTGTTTGTTCAAACCATTTTTTGTTATCTCTAGTCTTTTTTATTAATATCTGTCAGTCAGATGACAAAAAATGTGCATGCATTTATGGTAAAATTGGTGTATATACAAGCAGCCATGTGGTAACACTGGTCTGGCAAGTCACATCACTGATGAAATTGAGATTCATCAATTTGATTTTAATTACTAATTATTATATTCATCACATTAATTATGAAATAATTACATAATAAGATTTTGGAATTGGACTAAAATATTCTTATAAAAATGCATTTATAGGAAAAAAAACTTTGTCGTAAAATTGTGATTTGTGGGAGGAGCAATGCATTTTGTAGACTATGTTTTTGTGGCCAAATTTTTAATTTTTATTTTTGTAGAATTTGAAGACTCCTTCCACTTTGGAACCTCTGAATTATCATACTTTTGTATATATTTGTTGTAGGGATATATTGTTAACAATGCAGAGTAATGGAGCAGAGATGGGACTAATGGGAAAGCAGCCAAATAATCCTAACCAATGGGAGATCTGGAATGTGAACGACAATGCACGTCTGACACTACCCCTTAATGCCAGTAGCGAAGAAACCTTCCCGCTGGGAATTGCACTAGACACAACATCTCAACTTGTTCAGGCAGGTCAGTATTCAACTAATGCACTTCATGGCATATATAAATAAATGAGCAAAAGGCTATATGTGCACTTTATGACAAAGAAATAGTAATGAAAATAAAAGCCAAATAATCCTAACCAATGGGAGATCTGGAATGTGAACGACAATGCACGTCTGACACTACCCCTTAATGCCAGTAGCGAAGAAACCTTCCCGCTGGGAATTGCACTAGACACAACATCTCAACTTGTTCAGGCAGGTCAGTATTCAACTAATGCACTTCATGGCATATATAAATAAATGAGCAAAAGGCTATATGTGCACTTTATGACAAAGAAATAGTAATGAAAATAAAAAAAGATTAATAATTAAGGACAGTTAAGAAAATCAGATCAATCAAGAATTGCTGAAGTTGAAGGTATTTGTTTGAACTATGATGGTCACTAAGCAACTGAGTTCTTCTTCACATGAGTATTTTTTTAATGTAATCAAAAAATTATTATTATCATTATTGTTGCCATCATTAGGCAATAATAAATAAAAATGTTTGTTACACACACACAACATTCCTTTAAAATTGGTTCAGTCAGGAATTAAAAAACAATTTTTTAGTAAGCTTCATTTACAGTACTGTAGTTTCTGCAATTTGATTGTTTTAATTCTAGTCTCTATACATATTTTTGTTGTAACTTTGCATTTTCAGGATAACTTTTATGTAATACAAATTCTGGTTTATTTTATGTACAGTCAAACTTGGCTAAGGCTAATCCAAAATGTCATTGAAAAAACCTTTGACTTAGAAAAAATTTATACTTAGCGTTTTTCGATTGATGCATCATTCTTGCTGGGCAACACAGACTTTTTTAGGCCTTATTGTCAACTTGATTGCCATAATCATTGTCATCATTAGTAGATTGTAACATCATATTTGATGGTTAATTTCATCAACATTAATCAAAGGTTTAATGCTTACAATAAAACCTTTTAGGAGGTCGTCCAGCACCGATTGTAATCACATTGTCAACAGAGGGCAAACTGTGCCCCTTCTACATGATATATGAAGCAGAATGCCCAGTGATAACATCGCCTCCAGTAGCCCTGCCTGATGGTCAGAGACAAAAAATAGGTAAGAAGTGTGATTCAGTCAACTCTCCTAAACCAACAATACCTCAGCAGGGGTGCATTCAGGATTTTTGAAAGCAGGTAGCATCAGGCTGGTGATGGAGTCCACCAAGTGTCCCCACTTGGAGTCCGGGGCAGAAACAAAATTGTGACTACTGCTAAAAGTGGGGACCACGCACCCATAACACAAATCACCTGATCTGCCCATGCATGAACCATCCATTTTGCTCGACTTTCCGGACAGTAAGGCTTGAGAGAGGACCAAGATTACTTACTTAGTTTATATTGTGTTTCATAATTTTTGGACTTTACATGTTTTAGCATGAAGTTGTATTTTTTGGGTGTACAGTTTTGAGAGTAAATTCAGCTCAATAAAACCAACCATCCATAAAGTTCCACTCAAAAATAGATACAGTTCATCCTACTAAAAACTACAGGGTACCGCAGCGAAATATTAAGTACATAAAATCTACCACAGTGTTTATGGTTTCTTGTCTCGCAATAAAATGATTTTCTAAGCTTTTTATTTTTAGAAACTGTTTGAAAGATTGGAAAATTCTGCAGAACCACACGCATGTAGGAAAACTCGTCCATAAAAAGTATTATAATTTGTATGAGATTCAAATTGTGTCTTAAAAGACTCATAAAAAAAGAAAGATAAAAAATAATTAGATTAGAAGTTCATTTGTTATCATTATTAGACAACAGATCAAATACTATCCTGTGGTAGTATTTATTGAGTTCATTGTTCCATGTTGTACCCTGTGATGTTTTATTGGGCTTAATTTATGAAATAAATGTTGGTAACAGTAAAAATTGGATGGTTTTGATTGTATACTTTACCGTAAAAAAGAAAGTTTAAACCCAATTTTACTAAATCTAAATTCTAAAAAAAAAATAAAAGTTAAAATTAGAAGATTAGCAGTCTTTACAATTATATTGTTTGAAGGTTTTCATGGTGAGATGTCAATAAACATAACGTTTGTGGTACACCACGTATATGGTTGTAAGCTACTCAACACTGTTTTAAGACATACTGATACCTTTTACTAGGCCTATATTTTTTTTAAGCAAAAATGATATCTGACATGATTTATTTCTGTAAATATACCATAGGTCTATTTATGTTTATATGTATTTATTTATTATAATCACGACCTTGTGGAAGAACACCTTCTGGTGAACGAGTAATTTTATGTAAATTTTTATCGTGAATAAATAAAGTTTATATATATAACATTTTGATTGATGTGCTTCGATTGTCCTCATAAGTGAAACTGAGAGGGAGTTTCACACCTGAGGATGATCGAAGTACATCGATTGAAACGTCAAGTAGCTAACTTCCACCCAGTATAATTACAAAACTGTAACACACCCTAAGCCTCAGGAAAACATTAAAATACTGTATTTAATTATTTAACCACTCACCCTGAAATGCATGCCACCAATTGTTGAATCTTCTAAATTCCTTATACACTAATTTTTACATTAATGTTTTATCATTAAATTTGATGAATATTTGGTTGCTCTTTATGATGTTTGTATCTACAATACAGTTTTAATTATTTTTTAAGATTCTGGAGGAGGTGATGCTGTAGTACCAAGTATGCCGGCACCATCAGCTCCTAAACCAAGTGCAAGTGCTGCTGGAGGTGGAATTGCACCAGGGCAGGCAAGCATCCCAAGTATGCCATCATCTGCCTTCTCCTTCACCAAACCAGCAGCTCAGCCAACTACTTCATCAACTGCTCCTCCAGTCTCTGCTGGTGGTTTCTCCTTCGGATCCCCTGCTGCAAGCACCACAGGGTTTTCTTTCACCAAGCCAGCAGCCCAACCAACTGCCTCAACTGCACCTCCAGTGTCTACCGTTGGCTTCTCTTTCACAGCCCCTGCTGCCAGCTCTGGATTCTCAGTTGCTTCAAAGACAACAACAAACTTACCTTTTGGGCAATCAACAGCAAGCTCTGCTACTGGATTCTCATTTTCCTCAAACTCATCAAGCCAAGCTGCTGGAACGACTGGGTTTTCATTTGGATCAAGCACACCATCGTCTGCCCTACAATTTGGGCAAGCATCAGCTACCTCTAGTGGTAGTAGTAGGTTCTCATTTGCACCAAAAGCAACAACTCCAAGTATTCCTTCTGGACAATCTTCAACTACCAGTGGCATCTCAGTCTCTAACTCTACTCCTCAAACTCCTTCTGGAGGGATCTTCTCTAGTCAGTCTAAAACTGCATTTACACCAACTGGAAGCCAGACACAAAAAGCAGCTACACCAGATGCTACCACTCCATCACAGACAGCCCAACCAGCATCAGTAACCCAATCATCATTCTCTTTTGGTGGCTCCTCATTATCTTTCTCAGCTCCAAAAGCACCAACCCAAGTTCAACCAGTGTCTGCTTTTTCTCAACCTGCATCCAAACCATCTGGATTCTCTTTCGCATCACCAGCAAGTTCTGGATCTGCAGGTTTTAATCCAGCTGGTTCCTTAGCAAGTCAAGGAAACAAAACTCCAACTATAGCACCTGGTATGTAAATGTTTTTTTGTAACTGCTATATAGGCTCCCTAGAAACATCTATCTGATTAAAGACCAAATGAAACAGTATTTATATATATATATTTTTTTTTTTATTTTGTAAGCATATTATGGTTAATATATTTGTGTGGTATGAATCCATCTTTAAAAGAAATAAATTAGATTTGGTCATAATTTTAAATACCATTTTTAATTTCCATTTTCAATGCAAAATGTGAAAGGTCAAGCTGCTGGTGTTTTTAATGTCATGTTACACCACTACAACAAATGTGTGCAATTCTAATAATGGAAAAACAGATTATTAGTAACTACATGCATGTATCATATGTGAACATTATACATGGTAACAGTCACTTCATACTTCTTAAGACACCGATTAATTTGACGTCTTGGCATTTTAATGTATTTAAGGCCACTGGTTTTTATTGCCAAATAAAACAAACTTTTTATACATTTGAATAGAAATGACATGTGATAACTTGATTATAAAAATGTGAAGGACATTTTAAATTTAATATAAACAATTTAAAATGCATGTCATATGAGGTCAGTCACTGCAAAACCACCAAGTTGGTACACACCAAGTTATTGAGAAATAACAAAATAAACAACAGGAACAACAGGAGATATAAACAAATACAAACAAAGTCTGTGTCAATTTTGTCCCACAACTTTGGTTTTAGATGTTTTATTTTCATAATTGAACCCTCATTATAAAGCTTACAACATGTGTAATGCATGTGTAAAGTAGGATGGTTTTATTTCATGGTTTTATTTTATTATCAAGTTTGTATAACAACTTTGTTGCAAAATGTCCGGGTGTTGATATATTTTTCACATACTTCACACACCTTCAAGTGTCATGTATTTAAACAGTTATTTATCTTGTTAATATTATTGGTGTGTGTACTTTGTGTTATATTTATATTGGTGTAATATTTAAATATTTTATAGAAGTTTTAACATGTAATTTTAAATTTTATATATTCTTGCCTGTAAGTGGGAGTGTTTATGTTCCTGTTGGACGATCGTGAAAATATAAAAAACTAAAAAAATAAAGTAAAATGCCTTTATTATTAACTCCATTTTTAAATTTTATGAAAATTTGGTGGTTTTTGCCATGACATGCCTCGTATGGTCTTTAATTAACATGGGTAAATGGAAATTCAAGAATCAAAACACTTGAACAGAAGTCTTATTTAAAACAATACTTCATCACCAAACAAGGCACTTTACAATTAAAGAATCTAATGTTGTAACCACTGGGCTAACTGTTGTGCATTACAAGATCTCTTCTCCAAATATAATAAGTAAAGACATCAATGTATTTTTAATAAATGATCATCGGCTTTTAAGCTTTCAAACAAATAAAGTATTAACGTTACAAAAATGTGTTTATTTGTAATACCTGATCTGTGAAAGTGCATTGCTTTATTTAAACAAGGGCAGATTTGGGGTGGGGGGGGGTGCAACCGGCGCGCACCCCCTATTATCGGTAAAACGTAGTTCCCCCCCCCCCTCCTTTAGGTGCGCTTGGTCAAAAGTTTACCGTAAAAAGCCAGAATAGGGTACCACAGAACCAAAATTGGCGAATTCGAATTCAATATTACAGTATTTGAATTTATAATAGATAATTGACATTTAACTCAGTCTGCTAAACTAGTAGTTTTCTGAACAATGGAGATCATTTGAGCCAGTAGCAAAGCCATCATAACTCTTGTTTTGACTGGAGAAAAATTGAAAAATATATGTATTTCCTAATAAGTGAAATTCATTCTTCAGTAAAGCTTAAATCGTATTTTTGTTTTCCTCTTAGTTCCTTCTCAGGCCTCTCCTTTAGTCAATCAAGCATTTGCTGGCATGCAACCAAAGCCATCTGCTCCAGTTAATGTCATTAAACCTGTGGCAGCGTTACCAGTCTCTGGAGCACAAGGAGCTAAGGCCCCAACTCAACCTGCAGCTCAAACTAAGCTACAAACTCCACCCATAGCTCAAGTGGTAACTCCACCCGTAGCTCAAACTAAGACACCAATTCAACCCAGTGCTCAAGTTAAACCATTAGCTCAATCTACTTCTATGAAGACACCGCAGATTAGCAATACAGGTACAGGCCAGGATATCAGGCAGAGCAGTAGTACAGCAGCCATACCATCAATTCAACCTAGCCCTGGGTCAGAAAAGCTGCAAACGGCTTTCTCAGCAAAGATTCAGGAAGAGGTAATATAGAAATTTATCCTTAGATTATTAGTGCATCATATTTGTTTTAGTGTAGTCACATTATTTTTGTCACTTTTACACATCTATGCTCACTCTAGGGTCAATTTTTCTTACCCAAATTGACTCATAGCTGCAAATTTTTATAGCCAAATTATACATTCTTTAGACAAAAACTGATAAAAATTGCTGCAAAATTATTTGGATTTTTAGTTAGCCAATTTGGCAAAAGAGGTAATATTTATTTTAGCCAAATGAGAATTTGAGTAGCCATTTGGAACTTGGCGAATGGTTAGTGAGCATACCACATTTAATATTGTATGATCCCAGAAGTATGAGTATGCTACAATTCATGGTTTCTGGTTTTATATGTCACAGTTTTTAACAACATGCAGATTGCAGCAAATAAGTTTGACTCTGGGGCATTTAGTCCAGTCCCTAAGGGGAAATGATGTTACCCTAGTGGATACAAATTTGCCCTTTGGCATGATGATAGTACATGATGTGGACATCCCAAAACAAAAATTACTGGAAATCTGATTTGACCTCTGTGACCTTTGACCTCAATATTTAGATTTATTATTAAAAACAATAAAATGGTCATATCTCTGTAACCTGTAGGTCTATTGAAAATATTTTGGGCTCAAATTACTCAGAACATATATGTTTATATTCACTCTAATGGTAAACTTTGGCCAAAATTGACCGGAAATGCTATTTCTGACAATTTGACCTTTGACAATTTGACCTTTGACCTTAACTTCTCATATCTCCATAACGGCTTGCCATACAGTTATAAAATTAGACTCAAATTGTTCAGAACATATATGTTTATATTTAGTGTAATAAAAAATTTTGTCAAAATATGACCAGAACTGCGGTTATTGGCCTTTGACATAAATGTTTACATTTTGTATAAAAGAATACAAAATGGTCATATCTCTGCAATATATAGACCTATTGAATATATCTTGCTGTCAAATTATTCAGA
>JAOTQE010098077.1:0-14120 GCA_025631205.1 Nesometra sesokonis
ATTTCGACATAAATTATGTCATCATCAGGAATTCCTGATGATGACATAATTTATGTCGAAATATTGAATCCTGTCACGATGTCGTGTACTGGATTCGTGTAATGCATCTCATTGCTTGGAGTATGCATTATACTTTCTTACTTGAAGTTGATTAGTGGACCTTTCGGAGCTTTTGTAATTGACACCAAAAAGGTATAATGTATTTCTTTATTTTTATATGTGAACTATTTTTAAATTTGTGGGTAAAATATGAAAATAATATTTTAAACATTTTAATTAATATTTTTCAGTGACAGAGGATCTAAGAGAACTTAGCAAACGACACTTCAAAGATCTTTTTCTAGTAATACAGAAATTAAAAGCTCCTCCATCATCAACGCCAACCAGCCCTGTAAAGGAGCAGAAAGTCCATGGTCAGCCAATCCAGCAAGTGCCCAGTTCACATGTACAGCAATCCGTTCAACCGCCTAGGCCCATGCAAACTGTTCAACAGCCTATGGCCACACAAACTAACGTTTACAACCAGACTGTGCAACAAACAAAGCCAACCCAACTACCGGCAGGAAATAAACAACTTCTACCAACTCAACCCATACCATTTCAACAGCCACCTGAAAATCAACAACCTACATCATCACAACCTTATTACACACAACAGGCCCGATGCCAGCAGCTATCACAGCCGAGCCAACCCGTCAACTACCAACAACCAAACATACCAGACATTTACAACCAAGGAAAAAGCAATACCCATCATACAGGGCAAGTTGTATATCAAGCATCTAGCAGTAAGTTCTCACAAAGAGTGGCGCATAAATATTGATTTAATTATTGGGTAGGGTATTAAAAAGTTGGTCTCAACAGTAAATCCTCAAATATGCACTTCAGTGGTACTTAATTGAGAATGGTGATTATTAAGGCTAAGAGAACACTCAAATACGCACTTCAGTGGTACTTAATTGAGAATGGTGATTATTTAGGCTAAGAGAACATTTTTGTGATTATTTGTAGGCCTGTTCTTATAGTAATACCTTGAAGATGCTAATAAACTTTGATAAAAACCTAGTAGGGAAGTTTGATTTCCCCATGCAATAGCCCAGTTTCTCCATTATTATATATTTTATTAGCACATAGAGTAATAATGTACTACCGATTTTAAGCACCATGGTGCTTATGTAAATAGAAAATCTGTAAGCACTATGCTGTTATGTGCAGCTATATTAGAGGTTTTACTGTCTGCAAAAAGGCTTCTTAGTTTTAAATCTACTAGTATTAATTTATAAGAAATGGGTTTAATATGGGGTCTCTAACTTTTTCAGAGCTAGTAAGTCTTGCGCATTCTGCATAAATTTCTCATATTTAGGGCCCGTCTCATGATCTCGAGGATGGCTTCCATTTTTCCCGACTGGGAAAAAAGTGAAGATATATTTCCTTTTTATCTTTTAAAATAAGTAAAAAATAGTCACTTAAGTATGCATGAGATCACACCATTAAGAGCTAGAAATTGTAAAAGTTCCCTACCATGCGAGTGGGACACCCTTCGCTGACCCGCATACGCGCGTGTTGAGACACAGAGTCAGGGAAATCTCACTCATAAAATTCTTTGCACTTGTCATGTCTGATTTTTGCAACTGTTGGAGATTAGAGCTTTGATCAAAATTCCATTTCCAATCAAATAAACATTAGTTGGATTACATTACATACCAGAATTTACACAGTGGGACCTTATTTTATGTACAGTATGGTACAGTAGTATGGAATCTAAGGGGTTTTTAAAGAAAAGAAGTTGAAAAATCCAGGTTAAGTCAAATTTACTAACCCTTTGTTGAGTCAGTAACAATACTGTAATTGACTAAACAACATAAATACTACTGTACTCATTCAAATGTTTAGGTTGTGGAAATTAATAATAATGAGTTCTTTGTAAATCTCAACCTTATAGGGCTGGTTTCATTAAAAAAGTTTCAGAGAATTTTGGTACCATGGTTTGTTGCTGTTCCAGATTTTAGGAACATTGTTTCTACTACTCTCTCCCCCTCTGTCTCCCACTCTCCCCCCTCTCTTTCTTTGCTTACCTTCTTTCTAATTATCATCTATGTTTACACCACCGTTGCTCCTCATCTCTGAAAACGTCTACTTCTATCTCTGCATTTAAATCTTCCCTGAAAATTACCTTTATAATATTAAACTCTAGCTTGTACTGTGCCTGTGATCAAGGGACTTCAGTACTCCCACAAATATTGCTATACAGCATTGAGTCTAACGGGTAATGGTCATCATTGAAAGGTGTATAAAAAGATAAACATCATTTCCTTATTTGGAAATTTAATTGTTAATTATGACGATCTCATTTAAAGGATAAGCAACAATATATCTCTTATTTGAAAACATTCAAGTTTGATTATTAAAGGCAGTTATTTGCTAGTTAAATTTGGTTTCTATAAGAATTATTTTCAAAGCATTTGTTTGTATTTCTATGAAAATTGTTTACTTTAAAAGTATTTAGAATAGTTTACACAAAACTGAAATTACAGTATTTATTCAAAATAAATTTGGTTCAAACAATTGAAGTTTAATCATGAGCACATTATTTAGAAATTTGAATACATGTGTTGTGCTTTTCTGCATACTACTAATACAACTGGTCTGTTGATAGCCACCCTGCTTTGTATTTAGAATAGTTTACACAATACTGAAATTACGGTATTTGTTCAAAATAAATTTGGTTCAAACAATTAAAGTTTAATCATGAGCACATTCATTAGAAATTTGAATACATGTTGTGCTTTTCTGCATACTACTAATACAACTTATCTGTTGATAGCCACCCTCCTTTGTAAAGTTGAGAATATATTGTAATACTGTAGAATAGTAATAAATAATAAATTACTATTATTATTATTGTATTTTTTTTAATTTGAATAATTTAATCTTTAGAACATTCTGATATCAAATGAGTTTTCACAAGCTCTGCTGATTTGTTTTGAATAAACAAATGTTTGACTGTAAAATGCAGGGGTGCAGCCAGGATGAAATGGAAGGAGAGGTTAGATTTGCGAACGAAGCCAGGAAGTCTGGGGGAAGTGCCGCTGAGGGCATTATTTGCATGCTAGAAGACCCATTGAGTTAACAAAATGTCCCAGTCTCCAGCCTATGGTGGATCAGTAAAGGATGAGCAGTGATATTTGAAAGTTGAATCTGAACATTCAGCAACGAAAGTTATCAAAAATAGCACTCATATACATTTAATAAGATTGTTGAAGTGCCAAAACTTTAGCGCAATTTAAACCTCTATATGTTATAAAATGTGGTTAATTGAAGTTTGAGCCTTATGTGAACAGCTATTGAAGTTAACCAGAAATTTTTGAAGGGGTTCGTTGTGCAAGAGCAGATACAGACATGTTTATACAATTGTTGTGTTGGTTGTCCTTCCGTTTGTCTGCCATGATTTATTCACTACATACTATGCTACTTTATGTACAGGGTGTAGAAAAAGCTCCACGAGCCAAAAAGTGTTCTGGTCAAGTTAATAGTCAAATACCGTCTGGCTAAATATATGGTGGGAGAGGTCACTAAGGTATTTGTTTTTGAAGTCTCTTAATAGCTATGGTATTATAGCTACTTAATTAGGTCTTTTGGAAACTGTTTAGAACTCCACCTTTTATTGATAATTACGAAATGACCACGTTTAGGCTGTCAAACCTACCTTAAAGATCAACCTATTGAAATATCACAATGGGCTGAAGTGAGAAAATGTATAGACTGAGGCATCTCTGGATGTTGAAAAATGACACCCGTTTCCAATGCCCCCTCATAATGACCTTTCCAAAAATATCCAGTAAACATCTGGTCATTTTCTGAAAGTAATGGGGCCCTGGCTCCTGGACTACAATTATCTTATGAAAAAGAAAACAAAACAGGAGGAAAATAGCAACAAAGAGGTAACAATTAGATAAGTGGATTTTGATCATAAGAACGTTTTACTACAAGTCTTCAAATGCCATGGTGGAATATAAAGAATAGTATGATTGGAAGTAGATGCGAGAGTATGAGAAGTACCAGAATGTTTTTAAATTAGATTGGAGAGGAGACTGAGAAAAAAGCCAATGGAGAGGGATTGAAGAATGTTATGTTTTGACGGTACTTAAAGCATCTCCTCAACATTTTAGTAGTCATTTTCATAAGATCCGTGACTAATTTTAGGATACCTTTTTTTCTCGAATTGCCAGAAATACCATTTCTGGTCATTTTTGGACAAATATTTGCATTACAGCTAATAGGAACATGCATGTTGCAAACAATTTAAGATTAAAACCAAGTCTCTACAATCAATTGTTACTGAGATATAAGGGTTCAAATCATTTTGAAAAACGCCCTCAAACAAGACTTTCCCATCGCATCTGGGAGGTGTATAGGAGCTATATTTCATGTAAATTGGGCCATCGTGTAAAATTCGAGAAAAAAAGGTTTGCTAAAATTAATAACGGATATCCATGAAAATGACTTCTATTTAGCTGAAGTTTCCTCGAAGACCATAGAGGACACATTTACAATAATCAAGTCTAGACATTATTAGAGCATGAACAAGCTCTGTGGATGCATTTGTGTTCTTGATGTTGACATACCTGTATTTGGCGATTTTCATTAAACCTGTTAAACAGTGATGGAATGGACAATTTTACTATTATAGAATGATGAAGAAATATGACTGATGACAGGATGTGATAATGACAAATGATAGGATCATGAAGACTGATGACCTAATAATGATGACATTCGTGAAAAAAAAAGATCATGACATTGGATGACATGAATGAAATGACAATGATATGAGATCATTCTACATTAGCATACATAAAATAAAATATCGGCATAACAGGCAGCTTGCAGCTAGTTTGTCCATGCAAGAATAGTTGGGGAGATAGAAGGGGTTTAACTGCACCCTCTTGCAAACTATTTCACATTGATTTTTTGGTTCCCTGTATCAGTACAAAACAATTTTTGACTTTTTGCCAAAATTAAACTGAGATGCTTGATGAATTTAAAGTAGTGGATAAATTCGAACTTAAACATTCTGTTGACTATAACAACACTTACATTTCCAAGATAGGAAAGAAAATATTGTTAATTTAATAAGTATTGCTAACATTGGTGGCATTAGCTCGGTTGGTTTAGCTGGTGGAAATCACTGTGCTATGTGCTGGACCGTGACTCACTCGTCCGTGGTTCGATTCAACACCATCCCACTTGTGTTTACTTAGGCTGGAGGGTTGAAATACAAGTTAGCGAACTGCCTTTCGGAGGAGAAATTGTTGGTCCCATGTACAACATGGCTCATATGCATGTTAAAGAACACGCTGCACTCTTCGAAAAAGTAGGGGATTGCCTCCCAGTGTACTGCGCAATCACCACCAGAAAGAACCAACTGGAAATAAGTCTACTTCGGACATTCGTGGGTTATCCTTGGTGTTCTATAACACCGAATAAATCAAATCAAACGTTTTTACCTTGCAAATTTCCAGGTCAGCATAATTTGAACTATCCCCACTTAGCAATTTTCGTCTATTTTAACAATAATTATGATAGGTAAAATGAATCATAAAAATTCAGAAGCAGGGCTGAATAAACTTTTTTATGATAAACTAAATTATATAAGGAAGATAATTTTTTGGGGTTAACCTGCCCTTTAAGCTCATCCAACGACCGGTTCCAGATTATCTATCTATTGGCATTAATAAAGCTGTTAAAACTTACTTATTTCCAATAGACTAGGTTGTACAGATGTCAAACACTGCTATGGCACCTGTGAATAAGGTGCAGGCAAGGCCTTGTGCCTTAAATTGCAGGTGTGGTGTTTAGATCCTCTTCGTTGTTTTTCTTTCTATGGGTCTGTCTCTGGTTAGTGTACTTATCTAGATAATTTTTTTAACAGTATAAAACCTGAAGCGCTCTGATCTTAATGAAATAGCACTATATAAATGTTGGATTATTATTATTATTAGAAATGAACAAAGTCTAGTTGCGCCAAGAAAGTGTTTGCATGCAATTCTAGTTGACTTGTAGCTACTAAACCGTAGAGAGTTACTACAGTCTATAGAAGTTTATTTATAGAACATTTAAACAAAACATTTTGTTTAGAACATTTTGACAAAACCTGTTAGTGGCAGTTTTCATCGCTGTTGGTTGGAACTAAATAAAATAAAATAAAATAAATAAAGTACCATAACAGAATAGGCTCAACCCAGAAGACCACGAAATGTTAATTAAATAGCGTTAAAATCAGTCATCTATAATCTTATAAACACCACAGCACTAACACCATATATAATGTAGCAGAAGTAAAATGATGCCAAAATAATACCCAGATACCAAGGAAATTTCCAACACTAGAGTTAGGCTATCTTAAGGATGTTTTTAGGCCATTTAGTGGCAAAGCTAGGCACATTTCCCTCCTCTGCTACTATACACCACTACAACAAATACCAGGTGTTATATGCCTTATTTAGCACCTGAAAGTTTACAATATATATATACACTTTGCAGCATTGTTCATCAGTGACAAACATAATATTGTTCCTTTAATTTCACTTTCATATATTAAGATTTACTTGGTTACCAAGATCATTGACATCAATTCTTTCAAAACTGCATCCAAATTGCATAGAAAATGCATCAACAAAACTTAAAATGACATCCTTTACAGTGACCTGTGACCCCGACTCTGCTGTTAATGATGTCACACCCTTTCCATATATGCCGCATGGTATTATGTTGGAAAACCAGTTGAGATCAGTATTGCAGTTTAATGCAAGTCCATGGCAGGTTACAAAACGTTTGCATTGCACACCTGAAATAAAGGCCAATTTTTAGTTAATTACAATATCTGTTAAGGTGTTATTGCTTCTAAAGGGTGCATAGAATTAAAAGATGGAAGGAACAAGTTATTAATGCAGGTTTTACAGAGAGAAAAGTGAAAAAAATTACTGAGGCAACTCATGAAATGAAAGGCATTGTTGCATTATCAAGGGAAAGAAATACACTTAGAAAAGTGGAGTGGTGACATTAAAAGAGGAATGCAATAACATACTATACAGTGCAAAGAGGGGAACTGTGGTAAATGATAGAAACCCATGGACATTACACAGCAAATAATATCAGAATTCTTGAATTATTTAACCACATAATTTTCATATTCTACAAAGGTTAATTTTATAGAGATCCTCCGTTTCATTCTATTAAATTGTTATCAAAAAATGGTACAAATATATTATAAGCAAAATCAGTTAAATATGAAGTTGTTCAGTAGAGCAAAAAGGTTACAAATAATGCAATAACATTATTATTATTATCATCATTATTAATTATAAGATTTATTTTAATAGCAACTTTACACTGTACCTATTGCAGCTATCTTCTTGTCATTCACCCATACCCCTGTATGTGGGGATGTTTCTCCTTGGATTCCAAACTTATAACATGTTTCTATGATGCACTTTTCCAGCTGAGAAATATACCACCGGACACTCTTCCTGAAGTCACCTAGATATAATATTGGATATGCGACCAACTGTCCAGGTCCATGAAACGTAATTAAGCCTCCACGGTCAGTACTTACAAATTCTGCTCCAAGTCTTTTTAATCGCTCCTCTTCCAGTATTGGATAATCTTTAGTCCTGATACCTATCGTGTAGACAGGATTATGTTCACATAGTATCAATGTGTTTAACAGTTTTTTGTGTGATTTTTCTTTGTCAAGATTGTTTTTAATGTTTGTTTGAATTGATTTTTGGATGTTCAATGCTGTTACATAGGACACTTGTCCAAGGTTGCAAATCCTGACTAGAGGGCGTCCAATAGCCATCTGCAAATAAAATGAAGCACAAAAATTAATTTAATCAAACGATAAAATTGGAAGATTATCGATGAGAGTATCCCTGCTTTCATATAACATCATTATATAATAAATAAGGATAGAGGATGGCGTACAAACCACATATCATAGCTAAAAATGCTATACATCACATCAATTAACAGGTTTGATTATCAGATTTTTTCAAATATTAAATATTTTAGATGTTTTTTTTTTTCATTTTATTTTATTTCACATTCAACAGCAGGGAACCTGCAACTTACAGAATGAAACAATATATAACTAAGAACAATAATACAAACAATAACATAAAGTTATAATTTTATGCTTAAAATTACTAAAAGGATCATAAAATACATTTCATTTGAATTATCTTTAGCAACAATCAAATTATACAGCTTAGGTAATCTAACAATAAGGCTCTGTTTAGTATCATTCACTCTGGAAATGGAATATCAAATAAATTAGAAATAGAGGCGTACGATAGGTTTTAACTGATAAGACGAAAAGTGATGTAAGCACAGGACCATAAAGTATTGTTAGTACAATTATAAAAGAAAACAGTCTATGTGCTTTAATCTAGAACTCAATGTTGGGAGATTAATTGAAGTGGATGGGATATTAAATGCATAGGATACAAATTTAATAAAATGGTTTTGATCATATTAATTTTTAATAAAAGAGTATTAGAAATAACTTATTGCATTTTTTTAGACAAAATCTAACCGTTTCTCTTGCTTAATGATAAGATTCTGTGGTATTATTCACATAGCCTAAATATGACATCACATGCATTTTTACCTATTCCCATTTTCCTCTTTGTTTAGTGTTTGAATATACTGTACTTTAAGTCTACATTGTATTATTCACATTACTTTGATATTGCCTACACTTTACTTATTCCAATTGTTATCTTGTTTAATGATAATCTCTGTTGCATTACCCACATAAATGTGATATTACCTGCATTTTTATCAATTCCATTTTTCCCGCATGTAATAAGTCTCCACTATATATGTACAATAACTGTATGTTAATTGCATTTTCACTATTGAAATTGTTACCTTGACAAATTTTTGCTGCCTTATTTGCATAAATAGGTCAACTTATTTGTGAGGTCTCACTACAAAATGAGTCTCATAGTAGGAAAATCCAAAACTGCAGGCGCGAATCCAGACCTTCGCACCGTTCGCCATTGCGAAGGTCAGATGACCTCAGACTCTGGTACCTCACCACAGGGGCCCTAAGCGACCCCCAGACCCTCAGCTTCTTCACATGGGTTTTGCAAAGGTCACAGTGCATGTCTAGATCCGCCCCTGAACTAAGTTATTGGTACAATCTAATATAGCATACTATAAGCTGTAATCTATACTTTAAATGTCATTTATTGGATTAAATAGATCCAAAGATACATTTGAAGTTTTCATGTATGGAAACACGGTTTTGAGAAAATCACCCATAATGCAATTGAAAAATAAACAATTAAAAGACTATAAATCTCAGAAAATGTGCATGAAGGACACTTTTCTGTATGAAAACTCACCTAAAAAGTATATTACAATAAAATACAAGTGCCATAGTACTCATAATTGATTAAACCTAAAATTCACAAAAATTTGACTTTGGACCTATTTTGGTGATTATCTCAATTTGATTTCACCTATGATGCGACTCATTTTGTGGCGAGACCTCACATTTAGCCTCCTCCTTTGTATACATGTGTGTTACATTGGAAATAAATTAACTTGAACAGAACTAAATTTGATATGAGGTCTCACAAGCGAGTAATATCAATTCCAATAATTTTTTGGGGAAATTGTTTCCATTAAGACAAATAGAAAAAAGCATGTCCTGAACAATTTAAAAGAAAAATCAAGTTTCTACTTTCACTGGTTACCGAGATATGGTACAAAAGTGAAAATTTGTGGTCCGCCATTTTGAAATCCAAAATGGTTGCTTTCCCCTGACCAAATTTTTGCTAGCCCTTCCATTCCTTGCTTTTGATGAGTGGCATTTAGCTCAGTTGCTTTAGCTGGTTAAAATCACTGTGCTGTGCACTTAACCGTGACTCGCTCATGATTCGATTCAATACCATGGCACTCTCCTTGTGTTTCGGCTGGAGGGTCGAAATACAAGTAACTAACAAAATGTCTTTCGGATGAGACGTTAAACCCTTGGTCTTGTGTACAGAATGGTTCATGTGGATGTTGAAGAATGCAGTGCATTCTTCAAAAAAGTGGATTGTCTCCCGGTATACTGCCCAATCACCACTAGAAGGACCCCACTGGAAATAAGTTCACTTCGGACTTTCGTGGGTTATCCTTGGTGTTCTACACAGAGTAAATCAAATCAAATGATACCCTAACAAATATTTGTGTCAAATTGCAGAATGTCATTACAATTTCAAGCATTGATCCACCTAACACCTATACTAATAGTGTCTTTCATTATAACGTTACAGCCCTCAAAATTTATTTGCGGTATTGTTCAAACACAGATTTTCGCATTTGCAGAGGGTCATATGTACTCAGGCCTTTAAGAATGTTGCAATTTACAATATCACAAGCAATCAAGCAATATATCTTATTCATTGAGCTTTTTTTAACAGGATCACTGAGATTGTTTCTCGTGTCCTCCTACATGTCCATGAACATGAAAATGTGCAATTTATTATCAATGTTCCTTAATTTTAGATTTTAGAGGCTATTGTTTTTAAATCCTTTAGGCAATGTAGATGGTTGTAGATTGCTGACCATAAAATATATTCCCTCTTTCCTTGGGTGGTTCTTCTTTGGGAACTTCATATTGACAATGACATGTATAGCAGTGACGGCCATTATAAATATAAAGTTTGGCCTATGTTCATTAATTCTTTTTTATTTGCAAATAATACATATTTTTATCAATGGTCTACATTATACGTCAAATTACAGACTAGTAAATTAAAATACTGATGAAAAGTCCTATTTTTCACTGGTTATCAATTGCACGTAGCTAAACATAGGGCCTAATAATGGTATTCAATGATACCAAATGATGTCTATAATACAGGCAATTTTTATGCAATTTTAATTTATCTTTTGTAAAGAATATGGCAGAGAGTGTATTGTGCAAAAAAATCTATTATAAATTAGGAATTAACATAAAGTTTTCTATTTACAATAGTGATATTCCTTTCCCATTTCTATACATTCCATAATCTATAAAAAGCTTCCATAGGGTTAATTATCCAAGCAAATACCTGTACTGTACATAGAGTGTACATTTTAGGCTCAGTGATTTACAACCATGACAATACCAATAACAATAACTATTGCTCAAGTTACCTTGGTATGTCTAACTCTAAGATATGTGGTAATGCCAGTATATTATGATATTTCAAATTGCAACATTCTTATATTATATCAGGGCTCGATTTTTTACTAGCCCAGTGTACAATGGCTAGTGAAAACTGCACCGGGCTACTGAATTTTCATTTTTACTAGCCCAGTTGGATAGTGAATACAAGTGTCAAGTAGTCACTTACACATTGTAGATTAAGTTGCCACAGACATGGGCTATATGAATTGCTTGGGTGCTAGTGAAATGTAAAGTCAAGTTGCCCAGTGGACTAGTCGAAACAAAAGCCAAGGTCTGTATACTGAAAAAAATACTGAAACGTCAGTGGACACTTCAGTGTCCACTGATGTTTCAGTATTTTTGCCTCTATTAACATTCCAAGTACTAAGGCATATTTTTCCCTGATATTTGCATACTACCACCTTGCCGAATTACGATCGTACTGGTCACGCCTTTAGTCTGGCCGCGCTATTATTCTAGATTGTTTCTGGTTGCGATGTATGGAGCGCCGTCTGTAGCAGTTTTCATCCATTAAAAACTAACCCTAACCCCCGAACCGTAAACTCTAACCCTAAGACGGCACTCCATACATCGTGACCAGAATGATTTAGAAAAATGGCACGATCAGAACAATGCGATACCACATTGCCTATGTGCACGGTATACTTAAATACCGATACAATCTGGCTATTTTGTCATTTATTAATTGGTGTAGCAGTGAGAAAGGCCTTATAGCTCTGTCTGAGTGCTAAATTTTCATTTTTAATAGACCTAGCTATGGTCTATTTCCTGTAAATTAAAAACAAGGAGAAAAACAAAGAAGAATAAAAAAAATATGATTCTGACAATAGAGTAAGTGATCCTCTATCATTGTGGATCACCAATAAGAAAAAAAAAAGTTGATTCTGGCAATAGCATCCGTCCTGTTGGCACTAGGGGATACAGGACAACTCGAACCCATTCCAACTCGTACCCATCAACTCGTACCCAAATCTTGGATAACCCGTACCCGCGGCAAAATCACTAGGCCTAAGCCCGGGCCATGTATCCCAAGAAGAGTTTGATTTCTAAATAAAAACTTAACAAAACAATCCATATTTTAATATTAGATCCTTAGACTATAAATTTTATAGAAAATATAAATAAATAAGTTCTAGTTGAAATTAGGAGCAATAATGCAGTTATCTACCGTGGGTTACACGAGATGGCATGGGTACGAGTTTGTTTGGGTACGAGTTGTCCTGTTCCCAGCCTAGGCATAGGCTAGCCCGGGCCAAGCTAGGCTAGGCCTAGCCTAGACTTTTACCGGACCACACCGAAGCACATGGAACCACACGGACGCACAAAATCCAAAACACTCCTTAATTAAACTTAATGTTCACAATAAAGATTAATTAAACTTGAAAATATACTAACGTAGATTGAAATTTATCTCAAATTTTGATTTCATTTAATCCTTATTGGACGTTTTAGGCCCTAGTGCGCCACCTCGTGTAAGGTAAACGACTGAATTTTGAACAGAGCAGCATCATCATTTGATTTTTTATGATTGACAAGGAATTACATTTAGTAATTATGTTATTATTTTACTTTTGAAATATTAATACACAATTGCTACTTTTTATCAGGCCTTGCGTTTTTTGTGGGTGATCCTTTCATCCCTTAAAATATTGTATTTTATTGTTTTATTTTTGTTAATTTTAATGGATAAATTTGAAGTGGGCAACATTTTATACAACTTTTGCTTTAATGTGTAACCGTTTTTATTTTTTAATGTTTAATTTTTTTTCAATATGCTATGTTTCTGTTGTTTTGTCTTGGTAATATTTTTTGCACATTTTTGGGGCGCTAAAAGTACACCAGAGAGCCTCTCTACCGAAAAGTTTTTCCGGGGCCTAGGTGGGCCCTGGACCCACGCCTTTGGTTATCATTTTTCTGTTAAAACCTACCGGGCTTGTCCGACTTGGAATGGGGCCCTCGATCTATCTCCACTGGATCCGCCCCTGTACTGACCTGACGACCTCGATTTAAAGTTCATTTTTTCCATTCAAAATTATGTCGAATTACTCTTATATTTTGTAAATTTTGGAGCTTAGCCTGTTAAGCCCCATAATCCGCACCTGGAAACTGAAACATTGCTTTTTTTTTTTTCAAAATCAAATTTAATAGGCCTAAACAGTCACCAAAATCAAAAGTGATATCAACCTTCTTGATGTCGTTGATTAAGCCTCATTACTTTTATACTATTTTTATTTTCATTTACTTTATATTTTCTATATAGGTCTATTTATAGGTCTACTTTTTACAGCCAATGGGAAATCATCACAAATTATACACATTTTTCACATCAGACAATGTTTAAAATGTTGGATCTAAACGGATTAACTGGGCCTATCATTTAATTATTAAAAGAAGTACCGATAACAGCTAATCTGAAATAAACCCCTCATTTGTACATCAAAATAAATTAAGTTCGTTGCACGAGTTGTTCAATTAACGCAAGCGGGCGGGCTGGGATTGGTATGGGCTGGGTATGGGATGGCATCAGTACTCATAGACCGGGGGCCCAGAAGATTTATTCAACTGAAAAGAGAAACAAGGTTTGATGGTCTAACCATATCAGGGCCTGTGTAAGGGTCAATAAAATTAATTGCTGGCTGGGTATAACCTGTACCATAACCCCAGGGGGCCCAAAAATAGGGGGCAAAAAATGAGTTTATTCAGCTGAAAGAGAAATGCAAAAAAATTAGTGGAAACTGTTTATTATGTTATAAAAAACTATTGAAATAGCCCTGCAAGTAACTTTATCCTGTACGGTTGCCCAGACAGTAGCTCCAAAGGACCCCACCCACATCGTTTTATTCAGCTTAAAAGAGAAACGGCTAATTCCTTTTGCAAACGAAGTGTTACA